>JASANF010003855.1:0-119840 GCA_030248245.1 Trissonchulus sp. WLG1_4 | reverse complement strand
GAAAAGGCACCTTTTAGCAATTTTAACACGCATAAAACGCCTTCAAACGCAAGATTACTCAACCAAGAAGTTGCAGGGGCTGGGTGCGGTAGCCCCTAGAAAAAAATTGGGCGATTTTTTAAATTTTTAAACCCAATTTGGTCAACTGGAGACGTATCAGAAATTTTTTCCAGCCGGACCATAAAAACCAAAGGGGGGACCCTTGTGTAAAAAATCACTTGGAAAAAATTTCGATAAACACAAGTAAATGTACTCGTGTAGACATTGAACTGCAGCATAATGTACTCGTCCTCGTGTATCCAAGCATAGGCTTTGGTGAAAGATATGTAATAACAAGGCTTAGTAAGCCACATAGTCGCAGGGGTCTGGGGGCGGCAGCCCCAGAAAAAAAATTGATAGAAATTTTGATTTTTATGCCGAATTTGGTCAATTGGAGACATCAGAAAATTTTTCCGGCAGGACCATAAAAATCGAAGGGGGACCTTTGTGTAAATAATCACTTGGTAAAAATTTCGGGGGGATTCCCACCCTCCACCCTGGGTACGCCCTTGGTGGTTGTTGCTATGTTTATGTTGGCGTGCTGAAATTCTAAATATTGGAAATTAATGGCATTAGCACAATGGCTGTCAGATGTAGATCCAAGAAATTTTTTGAGCGAAGGGAAACCGACCCATCTTCCTTGACTTAATCTTGCAAAAATGTGTATACCATAATTGGCGCCTGGCAGGGGTCTCGGGGCGGCAGCCCCCAGAAGCCACAGCTTTTGTGGAATTCTAAAATAAAATTTGCATTAAAAAAATTTTTCAATAAAAAGAACTTTAAGCAACACTTTGTTGACGAATCTGGGTGATTGCGGGGCCCAGGGGAGGCAGTCCCAAGAAGCCAGAGCTTTTGTAGGATTTTGAAATAAATTTTGCCTTGAAAAAGATATTCATCAATATTTGTTTAGGAACCTTGGTCATTGCTGGGATCTGGGGCGGCAGTCCCTTGAAAAATGCAGGAATTTTTTATTGTTCGGGCAAAATTTGTTTAATTAAAGACGAAACAGAATTTTTCCGGCCCATAAAATTCAAAGGGGGACCCTTGTGTAAAGTTTTCCTGGAAAAAAATTTCTGGGGTGGAAATTATTACCATCCCCCCTTGGTATATATCCCCTTGTTACGTTATATGCATAAAATCATATCAGTGGCAGATCTAGAAAATTTTCAGGTTGGGTGGAGCCATTCCCCCCCCCACTTCGTGAGACAGTTTAGTTGTGGAGGTCTGGGGAGCTAGAGACTTTTGACGCGATTTTTAGAAATATATACCTCTAACAATTTGAACGCAAGTTATGCGCTATTTGCCAAAAAGCAGTCTAAAGACCTGCCGCCGTTGATGCCAGTAGATGCAGGGGTCTGGGGGCGGCAGCCCCCAGAATTTTTTTGATTTTGCATTTGAAAACAGTGCATTTTGAGCACATCTCAGACCCATGGGCCACTGTGCATTATTGTGCAAAATTTTAATTTTTGTGTGCAAAATTTTAAAAAAGTGTGCATTTGCACAGGGTTTTGCACAAAAAAAACACTATATATATATTATATACATATATATATATATATATATATATATATATATATATTTATATATATATATATATATACATCAGGGATCGACCGGAACCCTAAAACTACCGGAACCGGAACCGGAACCGCCTAAAAATACCGGAACCGGAACCGGAACCGGAACCGGAACCCCCTTCAAAAGACCCTATATTTTGCAATATTTTCAAACAAAATTTTTTTGTTTTCTTTTGCTTACATTTTTTTGACTACCCTTCTAACAGTCCCCAGATTTTAAAATACAGTTTTGTTTACGCTAAAAACTCCTGCAACCTCTTTTTAAAAGATTGCAGAATTTTTAAAATGTGTTAAAATGCATTTTTTCCCAAATTTTAACGTCAAAAACAACACACCTGAGAATACTTCGTTCAAAAAGAATGCTATTTTCTGACCAATCGCAAGTGATAGTGGGGCTCAAAAGACTAAAAATTATACACATCCGCGGTCCGACGAATTGCTAGAATCTAGCAAATCCGGAAATATTTTGGCATTATAGACCACAAATGCACTAAAATTGGCGATTTGGCAACGGTAAAGCAGCTAATGGGATAAAAGATATATATAGTGTATTAAGCAAGTATATAAACTGAATGCACTCATGTACACGTGGACACGCTTTCAAGAAAGATGATCATAAAGCAACTTAATCACAAAAGCAACAAGAAAACTCACAAAGCTGCAGGGGTCTGGGGGCGGCAGCCCCCAGGAAAAAAGTGGAGAAATTTTTGATTTTTAGGCCGAATTTGTTCAATTGGGAACGTATCGGACATTTTTTCCGACCGGGCGATAAAAACCAATTAGAAGACCCTTGTGTATATACAAATCCACTTGAAGAAAATGGAGGGGGGGGCGGCTGTACCGTCGCTTTCCCTGCTAGATCCACCCCTGTTATATAGTAAGGTTTACACAGATAACAGAGTACAAAATTTTTGGCTGTAGCGTGAAAAACCATGAACCTTCGGCTTTCATTGAGGTAGCTGAAGTAATACAAGAAATTGGACACAGAAGCAGAGCATTGCTGATAGAATGTCACAATAAGCAGTGCAACATAAGAAAGAATGCTAGAATAAAAAATCTGAAGTTATTTATATGTACTAGTACTAGTACTGTATTATAATATCCGTTTTAGGACATTAAAGCTGACAAAACTATAAGAATGTATTAAGCTAGAATATAAATGTATGTCTTATAAGTATGCAACATGCATACTCGTACAGTACATAATAAGTTGGGTGTATGAGCTTTGATGAAAGAGAATAAGAAAGAAGACTAAGACTAAGCAAGCCACAGAGTCTCAAGACTCCCGCCAGAACAAAATCTGGAGAAATTTTTTATTTTTTGGCTGATTGTGGTCAATTGGAGACTTGTCGGAAAATTTTCATGGACGAACAACACAAAATTAAAAGCAAAATCCTTTTTCATAGAATTAGTGGTTCCGGTTCCGGTTCCGGTACTTTTGAAATACCGGAACCGGAACCGGAGCCAAAAAGTACCGGAACCGGAACCGGAACCGGAACTCCGGTCGATCTATATATATATATATATATATATATATATATATATATATATATATATATATATATATATATATATATATATATATATATATATATATATATATATATATATATATATATATATATATATATATATATCGTCTACACACAATAACCAGCCATAAAACGGAATTGCCAAATCAGTTACAGTCATACGGTAACACGGGGCTCTATTCTAGGGGGTCCTGAACCTGACAATTTTGGGGACCCCTTGATCAACCTTTTACTAAATTTTGCCCAAATTTTCTGGACACTAGATCTTCTTTTTTTCTGGGGGGGTTCCCCAATCCCCCTTCACACATGTATGGTTGGCTGTAATTTCGCTTGGCCGTTGACGAAAATTGAAAATCTGGGGGTTAGGGGGAATCCAACCTGAACTCATTGATCGTCAGTGCATAGTCCATGAGTCAAACTTACGTCCGCTATGACATTCTCAAGTTCCATTTGATTAATTCAATGAAATTTACGAGTTGTCAATCGTCAAGGTAGCCACTGCAGTGAAGCTGAAACAGACAATTAACTTAATTTTCAAAAATTTAAAATTTGATAAGTTTTGTTTCGAAAGATTATATATACATGACACTTGAATAATGTAGCGTTATTTTGGACCAACATTAGTTAAAATTTTGAGCGTTTACGCTACTTTTTGGATCAAATGCAGTTGAAGGAGATGAGTGAAGTGAACCTATTTTTAGTAGCTTATAATACCTCACAGTCACGGCGCAACACTCGATCACAAAGTCATTTTTGGCTCACATTTCAGCCTCTGTTGAATCAGTTAAAAACTTTTCAAACGGATGTATGCCAGTGGTATATTTAGGGGGGACTTGCTACAGTTCCAGGTGCGTTAAGTTGACAGCCCGACTTAATTCCGGCACAAACTCCATTTTTGGTGACACAAACTAGGCTGGAATTTGCACCGGTTTGTGTCGCAAAAATTAGCCCGATTCATGCAACCTGTGAAAATTTAATCACAGTATTGTGCGTAGACAAGTTCCCTGTTCGTCGGCGTACGACGAGCTTCATTCTTCGCGAAAAGTGACGAACGGTGGCTGGAAAGTGACGAACAAAAAATTTTCAATTTTTCACAATTTTACCTTTGAAAATGTGTTTTGGAGCACTTTTGAACAAATTTTTTGTTCGTCGCATTCCGGCCAACCTTGGTCACTTTTCGCAACGGATGAATCTAGTCGGACGCCGACGAACGGCAACGGGGAGCTTTTTTTTGCACAGTACTAACTGTACATAGGATTCACAGATTCTGAATATATATACAGGAGCCCTGAGGGTGCTATTGAGCTCTCCTTCCTGCAAGACTCAACACGTGTGTGTGCTTGTGTGTTTTCAATATTCAATTTTAGCCTTTGGTTAGAGTTTAGGCCAATGCTTAGGCTCAGGCTTAGTCCCAGGGTTATTATCGGGCTTAAGTTTGGGCTTGGGCTTAGTTTATTATTTTAAAATTTTTTATGTTTGTGATGAGCCTTGCAGGTAGGAAAGGCACGTGCGTAACAAAACAGAAGTTTGAAATATGAAGTCCGTGACGCGAAGAAAGTAGTTGCACAAACTCCGATTTTAACGGCATAAATTTTTTCACAGTTGTGCTAACTTTGTGCTACAAAAATTGGAATTTTTGCCTTGACTAGAACGGAGAACGAGGGCGGCTTTTTTCGTGGTGTTGACTTCACAACACGAGGTGCCAACTTCACAACATTTTTCGTCATCTCTGAAACGTCAACAAAACCTAGGGCTACCTATACAGCAAAACCGGTGATCCGAATCGGAGGTAATTCGGAATTTTAACATTTTATCATTTTATCTTTTATCATTTTATCATTTTATTTAATTCATTTTTCTCTGAATCGCCGTCTTACACTTCGGAGGTAATTCGGAGGTTATTAGGAGCTTTTTATACATATTTTGCAGCATTTTTGCAGTTTAAATAAAAATTCGAGTGTCTAAATTTTGTCCGAAATATCTGTGAAACTATTCTCAAAGACTGGAATTTATTTACGACAAAATTCAGACAAAATTTGGACATTTTTAAGATGTCTTATTTTTCTGTAAAAAGCCTATAAAATCTATTAGACAGAAATGGGGTAACTTTACGATGACTTTCAGACATCTTAATTTTCTTTTAAATTGTCTTAAATTTATCTTAATTTCAAGAAATCATTTTTGGAGGGTTTTAACAGAAAATTTAGACGTATTAAAAATGCCAGAATTTTTAAAATCTGTTTCACAGAATTTTCGGACAAAATTCATGCATTTGAATCCGAAATTTTAATTAAATTGTCCGAAAACGATACGAAATATCTATAAAAACATCCAAATAACCTCCGAATTGCCTCCGAAGTGTAAGACGGTGTTTTAGAGAAAATTCGGATCACCATGGACCGTATTCTCAAAATTACCTGCAGGTAAAGTTAGGCTAACTTTACCCACAGGTAAGGTGAAGGTAAAGTTAATTCTGTGGGTAAAGGTAAAGTTAAAATTGAAAACAAGGTTAGCGTCGACGGTTGAGGTTAAAAATTTGCGCAATACACTAACTTTGGCTGCGAAACAAGATAAAGCACTTTTCAGGGCCGAATCTTAAGGGTAACCTTAGCTATCACATTGGCTTTAAGGGGGCGCTCCGGGAATCGGGGGTTACATAGAAAATTGGCAAAAAAGTTGGCAAATGTCAAACTTTACTACACATATATGTAGTATGGCACAAAGGAACACTGGAGGCAAAATTTCAAATCACGTGATCATGTCACGTGACTCCGAGAGCACCAAACGTGAGTGAATTTTCGGCAAACGATAACTCTGCTTATACTTTGCGTATAGTCACACTTTATATACCAAAATGTAGCTTGTGTGCTTCTCTAGTTGAACATTACTTTGGTTTTTAGCTTTTATGTCGGATTTGGATAAAAAGTGTCATTATGTGTTTTCGAAGTCGAACTCTGAGCAATAAAATTAATATAAAAAAATTTCTAAGCTTTATTTTAAAAAACTAAAAAATTGTTCAACTGCGCAGAGCCTAAGACTATACTTGTGCAAAATTTTGTAGAAAAATATTTTACCAGCATTTTATAATCGAATGCCGAAAAATAGGTTTTGTATTCACACAGCTTATATTTGAGTCTGCTGCTTCTGAAAATGGTTTCTTGTGCGATTTTTTTGCACAGAACGCAATAAAATTGTTTTAATTTTTCATTACGACTAATAAAATCTACGTATCGTCTGTTTAGAAAACCTCAAAAAGCGTTGGTGCACTGGCTTACTTGCTGAATTTCTGTAAAAGTCGAATAAAATCAGTAGATTGTCCAACTTTTTTCAAATTTTTTGCTTTGGAGATACGCACGTCAAAACATCAGAAATAGTATTTAGGGCAACTTTCCTTCAAGAATGATAGGTCATTTCGGCTGTTTTTAAAAAATACGGCCCAAATCCTTGATTCCCGGAGCGCCCCCTTAAGCATTGTTTGAGAATACGACTTTACCTTCACTTTACCTGTGGGTAAAGTTAGCCTAACTTTACCTGCAGGTAATTTTGAGAATACGGCCCCTGTACCCGTATTCATAAAAGTGCAAGCTCGGCTTTTTATCCGAGCTTATAGCAAGCCGGGCTTAAAATCCCGGCTTTTCGTATTCATAAAACCAAGCTCGGCTTTTTATCCAGGCTTTTTGGTATTCATAAAAGCTGCGATAAAAAGCCAGGCTTATATAAAAATGGTATTCATAAAAATCAAGCTCGGATTATAATCCCGGCTTCCACCAAGGGCGCACCCAGGGGGGGGGGTTCAGGGGGTCTGAACCCCCCCTTTTGGGCAACTCATAAGAAAAATTCAACAAGGGTCCTCCCTTTGGTTTTTGCGGGTTCGCCGGAAAAAATTTCCGACACGTCTCCAATTCAATAAATTTGGCCCAAAATCAAAATTTTCTCCACTTTTTTTCTGGGGGCTGCCGCCTTGCCGCCGACTCAAAGTTTAATAGTAGTAGTTTAGTACAAGTACAAGTTTTGTTTCTACTTTTATTAACAGTTAATCTGTATTAAACCATTTTGTTTAGTTGTCATAATATGGCGAATTTCCTTGGAGTAAAATATTGTTCTGTTCTGTTCAAGTATATACTTTATAGCACGATCGAGTCTGTTTTCATACATCTGAATGCGCGCGTGCAGGAAACCTAGTGCGTAGCATTCGTGCGCTTCGCACACTCGTGCCATGCACTCGGCGTTTTTTCGCACAGCGTGCGTACAAATACATGACAGCACGCTTGACCGAGCTACAAAGTATACTTGTGTAATACACTGTCAGATGTGACGATACTATTTTCTTTAATAGTTGTCGGAAAAAGTTTCTGATACGTCTGCACTCTGCAGTTTATACTACAAATCAAGCTCGGACTATAATCCCGGCTTCAGTGATTATTTTAATTATTCATGAATACCGAAAAGCTCGGATGAAATGCTAGTAGAGCTACATAGGCTTCAAGCCTGGATTGACAAAAAAAGCTCGGATAAAAACCAAGCGTGTGGGCTTTTTATCCAGGCTTTTTCAAGCCAAACTTACTGCCAAAAAGCTGAGCTTTTTATCCCGACTTTCATGAAGACCGGCCTTGTGCCGCCACATTTTCAATGCAAATTTTATTTCAAAATTCTAAAAAAGCTCTAGCTTCTGGGGGCTGCAGCCCCCAAACCCCCGCATTCACTCTGGTTTCTCGACAAGTGTTGTTTAAAATTTTATTTCAAAATTCTAAAAAAGCTCCAGCATCTGGGGACTGCCGCCCCCAGACCCCCGCGTCCACTCTGGTTTCTCGGCAAGTGTTGCTTAAAATTTCATTTTCAATGCAAATTTTATTTCAAAATTCTAAAAAGCTCCAGCATCTGGGGACTGTCGCACAGGAAAACTTTTTCCGGAAAATTTCCGGAAATTTTCCGGAAAAAAATTTCCGGTAAATTTCCGGAAAATTTCCGGGTTTTTTCCGGATTTTTTCTTTTGTGCCCTGCCGAATTTCCGGAAATTTTCCGGAAAATTTCCGGTTTTTTTCGGGTTTTTTCCGGAAAATTTCCGGCAATTTTCCGGAAAATTTCCGATTCCCAGTCTCACTTTCCGGAAAATTTCCGGACTTTTTCCGGATATTTTCCGGTCAACGCCAAACTGTTGCCCGATAATTTCCGGAAAATTTCCGGGTTTTTTCCGGAAAATTTCCGGGTTTTTTCCGGAAAATTTCCGGGCTTTTACCGGATAATTTCCGGGTTTTTTCCGGATAATTTCCGGGTTTTTTCCGGAAAATTTCCGGGTTTTTTCCGGATAATTTCCGGGTTTTTTCCGGAAAATTTCCGGGTTTTTTCCGGAAAATTTCCGGGCTTTTTCGGGATAATTTTCGGGTTTTTTCCGGAAAATTTCCAGGTTTTTTCCGGGCTTTTTCCGGATAATTTCCGGGTTTTTTCCGGAAAATTTCCGGTTTTTTTCCGGAAAATTTCCGGGTTTTTTCCGGATAATTTCCGGGTTTGGTTTTTTCCGGAAAATTTCCAGGTTTTTTCCGGGCTTTTTCCGGATAATTTCCGGGTTTTTTCCGGAAATTTTGCGGATAATTTCCGGTTTTTTTCCGGGTTTTTTCCGGAAAATTTCCGGGTTTTTTCCGGATAATTTCCGGGTTTTTTTCCGGATAATTTCCGGATTTTTTCCGGAAAGTTTCCGGGTTTTTTCCGGATAATTTCCGGGTTTTTTCCGGATAATTTCCGGGATTTTTCCGGAAAATTTCCGGGTTTTTTCCGGAAAATTTCCGGGCTTTTTCGGGATAATTTTCGGGTTTTTTCCGGAAATTCTCAAAATAATTTCCGGGTTTTTTTCCGGAAAATGTCTGAATTTTTTCAGGAAAATTTCCGGATAATTTCCCGGTCACCCAAAATATGGCTCATTTTACAAGGGCCAACAAAATTTTTACAAGCATCCCTTGTCACGGGGTGTAGCTGTTTTCCGACACCAGGTTCGCATATGGCATAGTCAACTATAGTGGTGCGGGGAAAAAACCATATTTTCAACTTTTCGGGTCGTCCTGTGCTCCACATAAATCGGATCCATTAGTGCTCGCGGCTGTTATAACGGCAATCTTTCGTCTGTTGCACTATTAAAATGGATTCTAACTACTCACGTTTCTGAGTAATAAGCCTCGAAAGTCGAAACCTTCGGGAAAAAAACCCTAATGCGGGGAAAAAACCCTATCACTTTTTTTGGTTGTTCTATTAGCAGTGAGTATAAACTCAATCTACGTATAAACTCATCGTGTTCTACAACTCTTAGGCTGCAGTATGGAATAAAAAAACCGTTTTTCCGACACCCATGTGACTCACAATAATTTTTCAAAAATCGACCATTTTTGGCACAAATGACTTCTGCCGAAATATGCATTTTTTCAATATTTACAAGCATTAAAAATAAATTTTTGCGCCTATTATATACGTCAGAAACGGAGGACAAACACCGCCCGCGTCTAGAATTCTTGGATTGAAGTGGTACGCAGCAGCTAAAGCCTAAATATTCCAAAAAAGGTCAAATTTTGGTGAAACATCACCAAAACAGGTTTCGTAAGGGGTGTCGGGGTATGGGCCAAAACGACAAAAAACGACGTATTGCGGCCAAATAAACGGTTTTAATGAAGTCTACGCAAGTTGTTAGCCCAGATGAACCCACTTTTGTAGCAACAATGGGTGAGTTTAGCAAAAAAATATCGCCAAATAAAATAGGGTTTTTTCCCGCAATAGGGTTTTTCCCGCACAAACTTTGAACTGTCACAGGTAAACCACAACGTTTTTCACTGTTTTTTAGCTTCAGAAATATAGAGGAAAGGTAACTCTTTTGATAAATGCAAACGGCGTTGGCAAAAAGTTTGTTTGAAAAAATTATGACAAGTCAAAAATTTGGAAAAATTTGGAAAACTTCACTTTGAAATTTTTCAACACGCAAAATTTTGAAATTTTATAAAAAATGCTACAGACCTCAAAACTGCACAGCAATTGGTGTGGTAAGTCAGTTTGTGATGGGCTTTCTACCTATACTCAAAAAGGACCTATATATGTCATACATAAGGTTCGGCCAGGAAATACTAAGGTTTTTTCCTCGCAAAACGCGTAAGGTTTTTTTCCCGCACCACTATATATACAATACACACTATGTATATATATATATACTAAAATTTTTGTAAATAAATAAACACATGATAATTCTATTTTGTATGCAACCTGCTCATTTTTGCCAAAGTTATATAAGCTTTTTGATGATTTCACATTAGCAACTGACTTCTACTTGATGCCAGTAACTAAGACTAATCCTTGCTCGCCAACATACTAAACTTAAGGCTTAGCACCAAGCCTCCGCTTAAGCCAGTGCTCCGAGCCCTAAGTTAAAGCAAAACAGAGCCTATATACGCCTAAAAGCCCATGGTCTAATTTAAAAGAACTGCTAATAAGCATGAAAAATACATAATTTTGCTGCCGCGGTTTTTTCCCACAAATGGGTTTTTTCACCTGAGAAGTTTTTATTTAGAGCAAGGTTAGGCCTACGACATATATATTTTTTGGTTTCCCGTAGAAACATTGTAATATACATTTGGGCTACATGACAAAATATAGAAATGGGGGTTTTCTTGTTTGTTGTTGTTTGAAAATGTTTCAAGTTTTTTTAAAGGAATTTTTATAAGTAACCCTTGAAAACCAAAAAAAATGGCCTGGAAACAAAATCCATAGGATTTGCAATCTGTTGTGCATATCAACGTGCCTTATTCTCTGAAGTAAATTTGTCATTGTCATTGTCATTTTCCCGTCTAAAAACACTGCATCACAAAAACTTTAACTGGGCAAACTCTTGAAAAGTAAAGAACAGTACAAAACACTAAATGCAACAAAATATACATAAATAGCAGCTATATAAAAATAAAGCCACAAAAGATGTACAAAATTGCGCCAATTAGAGTATATATACACTCAAAGTATAAATTACTTTTTCAAATATTCGAACTACAACTACGTATATACAACCTGAAAACGAAAACACAAAAAAGTTTTCCGGAAAAATCAGGAAACTGTGGCAAACCGCAAAATTAGAAAATCACCTAAGAAATCCGAAGAAGTTTTCAGAAAAACCCAGACATTTTCCTGAAAAAACCCAGAAATTTTCCGAAAAAAACCCGGAAATTTTCCGGAGAAAACCCGGAAATTTCCGGAAAAAACCCGGAAATTATCTGGAAAAAACGAGGAAATTTTCCGGAAAAAACCCGGAAATTTTCCGGAAAAAAACCCGGAAATTATCCGGAAAAAACCCGGAAATTATCCGGAAAAAACCCGGAAATTATCCGGAAAAAACCCGGAAATTTTCCGGAAAAAACCCGGAAATTATCCGGAAAAAACCCGGAAATTTTCCGGAAAAAACCCGGAAATTATCCGGAAAAAATCCGGAAATTTTCCGGAAAAAACCCGGAAATTATCCGGAAAAAGCCCGGAAATTTTCCGGAAAAAACCCAGAAATTTTCCGGAAAAATTAATTTCCGGATTTTCTCGGTTCGGAAAAAACCCGGAAATTTTCCGGAAAAAAACCGGAAATTTTTTAATTTCCGGAAAATTTCCGGGAAATTTCCGGAATATTTCCGGAAAAAGTTTTCGTGTGCCCCAGACCCCCGCGTTCACTCTAGTTTCTCGGCAAGTGCTGCTTAAAATTTCATTTTCAATGCAAATTTTATTAATTTCAAAATTTTAAAAAAGCTCTAGCTTCTGGGGGCTGCTGCCCCCAGACCCCCGCATCCGCGATATATTTAGTAACTTCTATATTTCTGGGTACGCCCCTGGCTTCCACATGGATTTTATTGATTTTTTCATGCATACGAAAAAGCTTGGATAAAAAGCTAGGCTTGATCAAGCCAGAATTGACCAAAAAGCTCAGATAAAAATCCAGGCTTGAGCGCAAGCCAAGCTTTTTATCCCGGCTTTTTCAAGCCAGACTTACGGCTAAAAAGCCGAGCTTTTTATCCCGACTTTTATAAATACCGGCCCTATTTCCTGTGATATTCCTTTACCGATTAACGGATTAATTATAATCGGACTAAACGGTTTAACAATTAAGCTTGAAAATGCCATTCCAAAACCTCCGGATTAAGGGGGTAGTGTCGCGAAAGCAGTTTTGCTCATAGGCTTTGAAAATAGAACTTTTTGTTTTGAAGTAGTACATGCAATGAGAAGCTAGTCCAACGCTGTATGGTATCAAATAATTACTGCCAGACATCACACTATCAATATTGACAAATATCTTGGACCAATCGTCATTAGTAAGCCAGACATCACACAATAGGGACATAAAAGTTCGAAAAATCAAGCCAGATATCAGATTGGCCAGCTTGTGAAGTACACATCATGTGTGGACGCACAATTTTTTGCGACAAATAAGAAAAAAGAAAATTGAAGGTTCGTTTTTCTTCTGATTTGAAAATAAGCGTCTAGATTTTCCACAATTTATCATTATTGATATTACTATTTTACAGTTTAAGTACACCTTCACAGTTCAAACTAGTATTACTCCACAGCCATTACAGCAATCTGCACTAAATTTCGTGTGCATAAACTACAACATATGTGCTATTAGTCTGTGTAAAAAAACTAAACAGAAAAATTGATAAATGTGACTAAAAAATGGAATGTGAATAGGTTTTTTTCCGTCATTTTTCCGACTTTGAGACATTATTGCAAACTATATGCTGCACCAATTTTGCTGAAACTTGGCAAAATAATTTGGCTTTTGGTAGATTTTTAAAATATAAAAGAACAATTTCTAACATTTTACTGAACAAGTTTTACAGTCGCGCAAAATCGACTGCTTTCGCGACACTACCCCCTTAAACGGACTTAACTTCTGGCGCGCTGCTTTTTAATCGGACTAAACGGACTCAACTATTCACGCTAAATGTTAAGCGTGCATGGTAAGTCCGTTTAGTCCAGTGGTAGTTTTGGAATGGGGTCAGACTAAAACTAAGCCGCTGACGTTTTTTTAACTTTTTTAGTCCGTTTAGTCCGGTTTGTCATTCCAAAACCTCGGACTAAAAGCAGTCCAGTCCGTTCGGTGGGCGGTGGCTCTCCTGAAATGTGGGTTTTGGCCAATATTTTGAAAATGCGCAAAAATAAGAATGCATCGTAAGAACAAAAGTTGTTCAGGCTTAAATGTCCTTCAATTTGATGTGCATATCACATGAAAAAATTTTCGAAAAATTTTGAGCTTTTTTCAGCTCGAAAAATAGATTTTCACGGAAATAGCCTTAAAAGCCAGTGCATTTACACGTACATTGTACATTGTATGTACTGATTTTGAAAGATTGAAAACACTAGCAGCTGTGTTTTACTTGAACATACTTCAAATTTTTTGGTGTTTTATTTAGTGTGGTGTAATTTTTTTCTAAATTAAAGTAGCAGTTTCTGCATGATGCTGAAATAAAGTGCGTGTGAGTACAAACGCAAATATTCGGCTTGCGATTTTAAGGTGGCACTCCTGAAATGTGGGTTTTGGCCATTATTTTGAAAACGCGCAAAAATAAACATGCATCGTAAGAACAAAAGTTGATCAGAGGTGAATTTTCTTCAATTTGATGTACATATCACATAAAAAAATTTTGAACATTTTTGAGCAAATTTCGTCAAGAAAAATAGATTTTCACGGAAATGCCTTCATAAGCCAGTGCATTTACACGTAAGTAATGAATTTGAAAGGCTGAAAAACACTAGCAGTAGTGTTTTACTGAAACGTGATCAAAAATTTTTGGTGTTTTATTGAGTGTGGTATAATTTTTTTGTGAACTAACGCAATACTTTCTGCATGAGACAGAAATATAGTGCGTGTGAATACAAACGCAAATTTTCGGCTTGCGATTTTAAAAAATTGGCTTAACGAAAAAAGTTAAAATTTGGCACATAAATGCACCTTGTCATCTTCGAGCGGTCGCAAAATTTGATTTTTGGCAAATCGATAGTATCTAAAAAATTTAGCTAAATTTATGTTTTTCAAAAATCGCGATTTTAGTGTTTTTCGATATATCAATCATATTCATCAAAAATGACTTTTTGCGACCGCTCGATCACGTTGAGGCAAGCAAAATGAGCTATTGATTGTGCAACAGCTAGTTACTTGCGAAGAGAAATCGCAAGCCGAAATTCCACTCACGTTTGGTCTACAGTGAATGCTAATTTGTATCAATCAACTTCATTTTTTGTATTTAGGCATACTTTTACACCAGCTTGCCATTGTGTATCTAAAATTGGCCCCAAACTGCCGTTTTTTGAAAAGTCACATTTCAGGAGCGCCACCTTAAAAAATTGGCTCAACGATGAAAGTTAAAATTTGGCACATAAATGCGCCTTGTTGCCTTCGAGCGGTCGCAAAATGTCTAACCTTCATGGTTATATTGGAATTTAGCAAGGTGCGCGATATCAAATTGAGCATTTTTGCAAAAGGATTTGTCTCAATTCAGTTTTTGTATCTGTCACGTGACTTGCGAAAACCCTTCACAGGGCACACATAACTCAATTCAAACTCTATCAATTTGGACAATCTACAGCTCGTTCGAAAGGTTTTCAAACGTCTGGGGCGATAAATTTTTTGTTCTGTGAATTTCGTTTTAAATTTTGAGTTATGACGGTTTTTAACTTTTCATGCAACTTTAACAACAAGTATCTAATCTAGCTTCAAAGTCCATTTATTAAAAAAATGAAAATTAGTCAGTTTCTTTGACTATTCTTATATATTGTGTCAAAATTTTATGTCTCTACTCCAAACGTGCGATTTGGAATCTGTGCCCTTTGGTAAAAAACTTTGATTTTTTAATGAAAAGTTGCTTGGCTTGTTGCATGTTTCTATTTTTCTGGCTGAATAGTGAATGGCTTGAATTGACAGACGATTGCGTCAACTATGTTTGTCTATTTTTAATAAAAGATAGTTATTTATTAGATAGATAGATAGTAATTTAGTTTTATATCGATTTTTTGCGCACCTTTTTCTAGTTTGGTCATGTTAGGGCCTTTTTCTAAAATTGACTTAACTGGACTTGACTTAACTGGACTTAATTAAGTCCGGAATTTTGGAATGCCAAATCGGACTTAAGTGGACTTAACTGGACTTAACGCTGCCAGTGGACTTAATGAAGTCCAGTCGAATTTCCAAAATGTTACCGGACTTAAATTTAAGTCCGATCGCATTCCAAAAATAACAGTGGACTTAAGGTGGTAGTTGCGTTTTCGAGGTTTTTGTGATTTCTATGTAAACTTTGCGCCACCAGTACTCAAGTTATACGTGACGCCTGAGCATAAATTTTTGGGACAGTACTGTAAAGGTCAAAATCCCCAGGCATGTCTCTCACTTTTTCGAAATTTCACCTGCGGACATTTTTAGAGGGTTTTAATTACAAGAAAATATCTTAAATTTTCGGTGCGTTTGCTTTTCAGCTATTATCTCAGTAAATCGACTAGTTATTGAAAAAGTGGGGGACATGCCTGGGGATTTTAAACATGTCAAAAACCTTACAAACTTTCAGCCTCAACAGGTAATCGTACGTTTCAGAGCTGTGGCGCAAACTTTTTGTAAAAATTTGCAATATTTTTGAAAGGACCTGTCTTTAGTCGCTTATACTGAAAACAAAATCACAGGTTAAATTTCAATGCCTGGCATACATTTAGGAAAGATATTGTTTTACCTAATGCAAAAGACCACTTGTGATTTGAATTTGTAAACGCTGAGCTATGGCTTTTCAAAAAAACACCTAAAAACGCAATTACCCCCTTAAGTGGCCGCTGGAGGCTGGACTTATTTAAGTCCGACTTAACTTTTGCACGTTTCTAAAATGGACTTACTTAAGTCCACTTAAGGGGGTAATTGCGTTTTTAGGTGTTTTTTTGAAAAGCCATAGCTCAGCGTTTACAAATTCAAATCACAAGCGATCTTTTGCATTAGGTAGAACAATATCTTTTCTAAATGTATGCCATGCATTGAAATTTAACCTGTGATTTTGTTTTCAGTATAAGCGACTAAAGAAAGGTCCTTTCCAAAATATTACAATTTTTTACAAAAAGTTTGCGCCACAGCTCTGAATCATACGATTACCTGTTGGGGCTGAAAGTTGGTAAGGTTTTTGACATGTTTAAAATCCCCAGGCATGTCCCCCACTTTTTTAATAACTAGTCAATTTACTGAGAAAATAGCTGATGAGCAAACGCACCGAAAATTTAAGATATGTTCTTGTAATTAAAACCCTCTAAAAATGTCCACAGGTAAAATTTAGAAAAAGTGAGAGACATGCCTGGGGATTTTGACCTTTACAGTACTGTCCCAAAAATTTATGCTCAGGCGTCACTTATAACTTGAGTACTGGTGGCGCAAAGTTTACATAGAAATCACAAAAACCTCGAAAACGCAACTACTACCTTAAGTCCGCGGACTTAAATTTACACGTATTTGGGAGGATTTTAAGTTCGCGTAACTTTACGTGGACTTAACGGATTTTAAGTACTTCAAGTTTAGAGCTGATAACCGTTGCAGGACTGAATTTTAAAGTTTGTAATAAGTAATAACATAATTTTCGTATAAAGCTTGAAAATTTTGTAATACTAACGAGCGTAGTAAATGTGGGTTTTCAGACTTACATTCGTCAAATATGGTTGAAAATAATTCAGATAAGACTATAGTGAGTTAGTGACACATGAATCCTGCTGAAAAATAATACGACACAGTTTGCTGAAATTACATGGTGTCGAGCAGTCAGTATTTGACAAAATTTGTTGTCCTATAGTGTTTCTTGTTATGGGCACTTTTGTAGTTTTCGATTGGCCGGGTGTTATTGATTACTCGTCTTATGATTCATCACGTGGTCCAGGTTTGTTATTTTTAGCCAATGACATTTGAGTCTTCACTATGTCTCGACCAGAGTGCTGCATCATCTTACATTTGCGTCTGCATTTGCGAAAACAACATAATAGTCTGTTTTTGCATGTGTGAAGCTGATGAAGAATTAACAAAAAGTAAAAGTAAAGTAAAGTCCTTGTCGCTGTGGGTAATTGATTCATACACCTTGAGGACAGAGGAACAGTCTTTTACACGTGAAATAATGCTTAAACTCGATTGGATTAGCTGCGTTTCGTTGAAAATAAATTAAAAGTATATTAATCGCATTTGCTAATCAAAGTAAAACTGAAATTAAAATAGCTCGATCCGTGGTTGCCCGATTGAATAACAAAGAGCTTACCATCTAGAATACCAAGGAACTTCATGAGCCGTTGTAAAAGTGCTTTATACTTGTAGAAATTTTTAGGGTTTCAGAAGTATATAACATTTCAAATTTTCACGCAAAAAATGCTCAGAAACACATTTTCAATTACGCAACACAAACTAGCAGTTTTTTCCACTAGTTGGCCTGCAACTGTCTGATTGGCTGTTCTTGGTGTCACATGTAATATGCCTCAATTTGATTGGCTGACGTACGTAAGACTGCTTCAGAACTGTCCCAAAGATGCATGAGTGAAAGTACATATGAATTAATCGCAGGTTAAAAACAGTATCGAAGACTTCGCAAGTCTAAATCAATCTGAGGCCAATGACGAACCACAAGACCATACTGAACACAGAGACAGCCCTTAAACGCAGGCATACACCAGCCTTAAACGAAAATTTTTGTTTTAGAATGGTACAATACAGTTATCACAACTTTTTAAAGTTGTTCAGGATGTAATTTTAAAAAAAATAAACGCTTAAAAGATTTCAACATTTACATGGCTAAAAGCGCAATTTGTGAGCTTTCGAATGACGTATTACACTTATTTACACATGCAGGACGGTAAAACTAGTCAAAAGTTATAAACATAAACTCGTAAGCCACACAGAGTTTTAAAAGCCGAAGTTGTTTCAGGAATGCAATCGGACTTAATTAAGTCTGACTTAATCGAGTTGGACTTAATTAAGTCTGCGTTCCAAAAATACTGGACTTAAGTGGACTTAATTAAGTCCGCTGCAAATTTAAGTCCACTTCAGGGGGTAATTGCGTTTTTAGGTGTTTTTTAAAAAGCCATAGCTCAGCGGTTACAGATTCAAATCACAAGCGGTCTTTTGCATTAGGTAGAACAATATCTTTCCTAAATGTATGCCATGCCTTGAAATTTAACCTGTGATTTTCTTTCCAGTATAGACGACTAAAGAAAGGTCCTTTCCAAAATATTAAAAATTTTTACAAAAAGTTTGCGCCACAGCTCTGAATCATACGATTATCTGTTGGGGCTGAAAGTTGGTAAGGTTTTTGACATGTTTAAAATCCCCAGGCATGTCCCCCACTTTTTTAATAACTAGTCAATTTACTGAGAAAATAGCTGAAAAGCAAACGCACCGAAAATTTAAGATATTTTCTTGTAATTAAAACCCTCTAAAAATGTCCACAGGTGAAATTTCAAAAAAGTGAGAGACATGCCTGGGGATTTTGACCTTTACAATACTGTCCCAAAAATTTATGCTCAGGCGTCACTTATAACTTGAGTACTGGTGGCGCAAAGTTTACATAGAAATCACAAAAACCTCGAAAACGCAACTACCACCTTAAGTCCGACTTGACTGGACTTAAACTTGCAGCGGACATAATTAAGTCCACTTAAATCCGATATTTTTGGAATGCGTTTAAGTCCACTCAAGTCAGCTGGTTTAAGTACAGTTCGGTCAAGTCCAGTTAAGTCCATTTTAGAAAAACGCCCTTAGAAAAATATTCACAAAAGCGTGAATTTCAGATTATCGAATTTTTTCAAGTTTTTTCCATTTTGAGTTATGCACATCAATTGACTCCTGAACACCTTCTGAGCAACTTTTGTTCAAGAACTATAGATTGATTTCGCTCCTGAAAAATAATTTGCTAACAAACAAATTCTCGAAGCGCCACCTTAACCAAATTTAACATTCAATAGCTTAAATTAAAGACAATTATCTTGCCGAGACACCATTATTGTCGAATATTAGTTAAATTTTTAGTTATTTTATTTTTTATCGATAATGACGTTTTAAAGAGCCTGTCGTATTGAGGCAAATCATAAATATTACAATTCAAGAAGTTCGGTGCCTCCACATAGGTCTGTTGTAACCGTGTGCAAAGTTTCAATTTGATCAGTTTTTCCAGCTGACAGTAATTTTATAAAAATGAGCACAATGGCTGAATTTTTAAAACCTGAAGTTTGCCTACACATACGTATTTGCCAAAAAATAAAACTTTTTAAAATATTTAATAATTTAATAAACTTTATTAATAAAATTAATTAATAAATTTTTTTCTGTAATAAAATCCGCTGGGAAAAGTTTCAGAAGTCAAAAAGTAGGTAACGAAAAATTAGTTTGAAAAATAGTGTCTTCTTGTCAGCCGGCTTAGCTCAGTTGGTAGAGCATCCGACTCTTAATCGGAAGTTTGGTGGTTCAAGCCCACTCCGGCAGTCACTTTTTGAAATGCATCACACCAATTTTCTGCACTGCAGGCAGTCAGTCAGTGCAGAATACGGTAGCTGATCGCCCTACCTGCCCTTCCGGCTTCCAGTGTTAATTAACACTGGAAATTTGACCTGCCCAAAAATACATAGGATTCAGAAATTCTGAATATAGCCCTCAGGGGCCGCGTAAAAGCGCAAATTTCAAATTTTGGATTTTTTCAAAATCTTTTTATTTTGAGTTATACACATCAATCGACTCCTGAACACCTTCTGAGTTCTGAACAAGTTTCCTTCAAGAACCATAGGTCCATTTCGCCCTAGAAAAAATAATTCACCAAAAACAAATTCTCGAAGCGCCACCTGAACGAGATCGACCTATGGTTCTTGAAGAACAGTTGTTCAGCAGGTGTTCAGGAGTCGATTCATGTGTATACCTCAAAATTGAAAAAAATTGAAAAAAATCCAAAATCTGAAATTTGCGTTTTTGTGAATATTTTTTTAATACGACGAAACTAAAAAAACCGTGCGCAGAAAATCTAGAACTAAATTACTTCTCTCTTGAAAAATAGACAAACATAATTGAAGCAAGCGTCTGTCAAATCAAGCCATTCAGCCAGAAAAAATAAAAACATGCAACAAGCCAAGCAACTTTTCAATAAACAAACAAGGTTTCTGCCAAAGGGCACAGATTCCAAATTGCACGTTTTGAGTTGAGACATAAAATTTTGACACAATATATAAGAATAATCAAAGAAACTGACTAAATTTTCTTTTTTAATAAATGGGTATTGAAGCGAGATACTTGTTGTTAAAGTTGCATGAAAAGTTAAAAATCGTTATAACTAAAAATTTAAAACGAAATTCACAAAACAAAAAAATTATCATCCCAGACGTTTAAAAACCTTTCAAACAAGTTATAAATTGTCCATATTGATAGAGTTTGAATTGAGTTGTGTGCCCAGTGAATAGGGGTTTTGGAAGTCATGTGACAGATACAAAAAATGAATTGAGTCAAATCCTGTTGCAAAATTGCTCAATTTGATACCGCGCACTTTGCTAAATTCCAATATAATCATGAAAGTAAGAATTTACATTTTTCGAAGTACGTGCAAATTCTCGGAGCGCCACCTCAAGGTGGTACTAACGAATGTGCTGCTTTTCAATAGACAAATATTCAATAAATAATTAAATTTAGAGCATACTTTTTATATCGTTAAATAGCGCTGCTTTTGTTTTACATTTAAGCAAAGTTTTATTGTATAACTGTAAAGATGATTTGTATGGCACGTGTTAAAAGTAGACCAATTTTGCTTTTTTGAGCACTTTCAAATCTGGCCACCTTTGGAAAGTTTAAAAAACAAAAACATGCAAAAAATGGCTCAAATATTTAAAAGTAAATTATCTAGACCCGAAATGCACGATTTTAAGATTTGTTAATTATTAAGTAAAATATACGGTTTCAGAGCAAAAAGTGTCTATTCACACTCAACTTTCGGGTTCTATATCTGCGCAAAAATATAAGCAATTTAAAAAATTTTCTTTTTGGGTTTAGGAATTTAGCAAAAGTTTATTCATGTTTATTTTTGTGTTTATGCCCTTCGCATGCACTTAGAAAAGTGGCCAAAACTGTTAAATTTCCAGTTTCCTATAGTGTTGTTTGGCTTGTTGGCTTGGCTTGCTCCTAAAAATTTTTCACATGATCCCAGGCCCGTATTCACATACTAAGTATTATTCACAAACTAACGCTAAGCGTTTGCTAAGCGCTAAGCGCTTAAGTATGGTTAGCATGTTAAAAGGTCAAGTTTGTGAATAACACTTAGCGCTTATAAGCGCTAACACTAAGTGTAAACACTAAGTTTAAGCGTTAAGGCCGATTCACACGCTGCGATTTTACTGCGATTTTGCCGCAACGTTTTTGTCGCTCCGGCAAAACGCAGCTTGCCGCACGCAAAACGCAATGTCTGAACAGACGCAGCGTTTTTAGTGCGGAATGCCTGCGTCTTGATTTTGCCGCAGCGTTTTAAACGCCAGACTGTTATTCGACCTGCGATTTCATTGCGTTTTGATGCTGCTGACGTGTTGGCATAAACAAATTTCGCGGACCAATTTGTCATTTTTTTGAAACAGTAAAGACGCAGCAAACTGACCTGCGAGACGCACTAAGGCCGCAAAGCTTGTTCAGACGGTGCGTTTCGCTTGCGACACCCTGCGGCTTGCGTTTTGCGTCAAAATCGCAGCGGCAAAAACGCACCGTGTGAATCGGCCTTTAGTACCACCTTAAGCGTCACGACCAAACTAAAAAACCGTGCACCCGTCAAATCAAGCCATTCAGCCAGAAAAATAAAAAAATGCACCAAGCCAAGCAACTTTCACAGGAAAACCAGTAAATCTGAATTTTCTGTAAAACTTTATCTGTCACGGATTTTTCAGGGGCCGTATTCTCAAAATTACCTGCAGGTAAAGTTAGGCTAACTTTACTCACAGGTAAGGTGAAGGTAAAGTTAATTCTGCGGGTAAGGGTAAAGTTAAAGTTTACCAGAGGGTAAAGGTAAATTCTTAGAATACGGGGTAAAGTTAAAGTTAAACTGTGGGTAAGGTTAAAGTTTAACCTTACCTGTGGGTAAGGTTAAAGTTTAACTTCACCTGTGGGTAAGGTTAAAGTTTAACTTTACCTGTGGGTAAGGTTAAAGTTAAACTGTGGAGTGTGGGTAAGGTTAAAGTTTAACTTTACCTGTGGGTAAGGTTAAAGTTAAAGTTTAACTGTGGGTAAGGTTAAAGTTAAAGTTTAACTGTGGGTAAGGTTAAAGTTAAAGTTTAACAGTGGGTAAGGTTAAACTTCAAAGTTAACTGCGGGTAAGGCTACGGTTTGACTATGGGTAAGGTTAAATGTTTAACTGTGGGTGACGTAAAAGTTTACTTCAACTGACTGAGGCTGAAGGAAAAGTTAAAATTTAGCTAGAAGTGATGGCGAGCTGTATCAATTTTTTTAAAATAACATTTTGTGCAAATTTTGTTTGAAACTAGGCATTTGTGTGTTTTTCCAGTATTTGTCTCGGTTTTCTAGAAGTTCGTCCAGTTTATATATAGTGTTTTCCTTTCTTTGCAATCACTTGAATTTATGGTCCGCAAGAGCTGTAGTTTGTGTAGCAGTGCAAAAAATTATATACTGTTGTTTGTACACGATGCGTATATCCAAAAGTGGGATATAAAGCCCTTAGGTGCGGTGCTCATCTCCGTTACAAAGCCCTGGAACGCCACACCAGTGGCGTATTTAGGGGAGGGGCTGGGTGGGCTGCAGCCCCCCCCCCCTTAGCGATTTGAGCCCCCCCCCCCTTAGAGGGTCGCAGCCCCCCCCCCCTTTCCGAAACTTCAAAAGCTGACAAGTGTTTCTGATACCTCCACAATTGACAAATTCTACCTTCAAAATTAAAAAAATCTCTAAGTTTTTTCCATTCTGTTGATGTTTTTTCGGCTCAGATACCTTTTTTCTTTGTGCATGCCTATATACATATATGCCAGGTCTATTATCATATTCTGTGCTAATTGATTAATGTCTCACATGTTTGTATAGTTAGATAGGGTAAAAAATACAAAATTAAATACAAAGTGAAAGTATACTATTTTTTGCTTTGCTGCATACATGTTTGTATTTTTTGTTTGTATTTTTTTGCATACATGATATTTTTTAAGATTTTTTCACTTTTTGTTAATTTTAATTTTTGAAGCATTATTACACCAATCTGCAGTGGCGTAGCCACAAAAAATTTCGGGGAGGGGGGATGAGGTTTCTTTGTTTTAAAACGTTAAAAATGCATTTAATTGCTATTTTAACGCTAAAAACGACACATATTAGCAATTTTCGGCCAATTTATAGTTTCTGTATAATAAAATTAGCCACAGTCGACCATTTGGAACTTTGAATAATGATCTGCTAACGGCAAGTGTATCCGCGTCTCGTGTGTCAATTTTCAACCCTAAAATTGCAACACACATCAGAAACGGTCGTTCTTGACGACGGATCAGAAAAAGCCACCTGGCAAAAGCATATTGCAACGATAAATCATCGCAAAACCCCAATTTTTGAACGCAGCCATAACATAGCCTACGCTGGCCCATAGCACAAAAAGATTCACTCCAACTCTTATGTACGCAGCTGTACACAACGGGCTTTTACGCCAAATGGACGTGACTTTTGTTCCCCGCTCGACTATATATAACGTAGGTCATAGGCCCTTGGGCCTATTTTTTGATCCATGAGCTTAAATAATAATGTTTAATATTTTAAAATTATATATTTTTGTTTATTTTATGTCAAAAGTGCAGTTGTCAGTGCAATGTAGATGGTTAAAACCTCAAAAAAGCTAAAACTTCAAAAAGTGTAGTTTTCATTGCAATTTCGATGGTTAAAACCTCAAAAAAGCTGAAACTTCTGGGGGCTTCCGCCCCCAGACCCCCGCATTGCTAAATGCTAGCTGTAGATCCACTACATTTCTTTATTTCATGTAAAAAGTGCAATTTTCAATGCAATTTCGATGGTTGAAATCTCAAAAAAGCTTCAACTTCTGGGGGCTGCCGCCCCCAGAGCCCTGCAAAGTTAAGTGCTTGCTGCAGATTCACTATTGTAGTTTATCGATGGTTACAATTACAAAAAGGTCCGAGGGTTGCCGTCCCCGCCAGACCCCCTTTGATCGGCGGTGGCTCACAGTTGCTCCGCACCCCCCCCCCCCCGGTCGCAGCCCCCCCCCCTTTGCGAAATCCTGGATACGCCACTGCGCCACACAGGAAAACCGGCGATCCGAATTTTCTCTGAAACACCGTCTTACACTTCGGAGGTAATTCGGAGGTTATTAGGAGCTTTTTACAGATATTTGGTAGCGTTTTCGGACAATTTAATTGAAAATTCGGATGTATGCATTTTGTCTGAAAAATCTGTGAAAGTGTGAAACTGTTTTCAAAAATTGGAATTTATTTAAGACAAAATTTGGACAAAATTCGGACATTTTTAATATGTCTTCATTTTCTGTGAAAACCCTCCAAAGATGATTCCTTGAAATTAAGACAATTTAAAAGAAAATTAAGATGTCCAAAAATCATCTTAAATTTACCTCATTTCTGTCTAATAGATTTTATAGGCTTTTTATAGAAAAATAAGACATCTTAAAAATGTCCGAATTTTGTCTGAATTTTGTCTTAAATAAATTCCAATTTTTGAGAATAGTTTCACATATTTTTCGGACAAAATTTAGACATCCGAATAACCAACTAAATTGTCTTAAAACGCTACGAAATGTGCATAAAAAGCTCCTAATAACCTCCGAAATACCTCCGAAGTGTAAGACGGTGATTCAGAGAAAATTCGGATCACCGGTTTTCCTGTGTCAGGGGCGCGACATCTACAATGACTATATACATCCACGGAGGGGGGGGGGCAACCCATACCCATCTGAAATGTGGGGGGCTCCGGACCAAATAAGGGGCGCCTCCCCCCTTCTTACTAAAAATAGGCCAGGGGCCCAAATCGCTGAGGGGGGGGGGAGGCAAAACCGCTGAGGTGAGGACCCTGGCCCGCCGGGACCCGCCTGGCTACGCCACTGGTTTTTTCATTAGTCTACCCAATCGCTGGTGCACTGCATAGTCCTTCAAGCGAGTTTATAAAGCATTCGAGGGGATACAGTACCGTAGCCAGGATCAAGTTGAGGGTGCGGCCAACGTGCCTGTTTGTCCGAAACTTTTCCGAAGTTTTTCTGCCGGGCGGGGGGCGGGGTGCTACATTTTTATCCGAAGGGGGGCAAATCTCTGAGGGGGTGGCAAAACCGCTGGGGAGAAGGGCCCTGGGGCCTGGCCCCCCACCCCCACCCCCCCATGGCTACGCCGCTGATAGTATACACGCATGCATTTGCTGTCGCGAAAGGCAGAAAGAAGGAAAAGCGAGTTACTGAGTTGCCGCTTGCAGGGGCCTGGGGGTAACCACTATCGGTAAAAAATTACAGACAATTTCGATTTTCAGGCCAGGTCAATTGGGGACGTATATCTGGAAATTTTTATACACATTTTTAAAAATTGGTAAAAAAGCTCACCCTCACCTATTGCTAAATTTAAACTTTTCCTTCAGCCTCAGTTGAAGTAAACATTAACCTACCCCACAGTTGCAATTTTAACCGTAACCACAGTAAACTTTAACTTTAACCTTACCCACAGTTAAACTTTAACTTTAACCTTACCCACAGTTAAACCTTAACTTTACCCTTACCCACAGGTAAAGTTAAACTTTAACCTTACCCACAGTTAAACTTTAACCTTACCCACAGGTAAAGTTAAACTTTAACCTTACATGCAGGTAAAGTTAAACTTTAACTTTACCCACAGTTAAACTTTAACCTTACCCACAGGTAAAGTTAAATTTTAACCTTACCCGCAGTTTAACTTTTAACTTTAACCTTACCCACAGGTAAAGTTAAACTTTAACCTTACCCGCAGTTAAACTTTAACTTTACCCTTAGGTAAAATTTTGAGAATACGATTTTACCTTCACCTTACCTGTGGGTAAAGTTAGCCTAACTTTACCTGCAGGTAATTTTGAGAATACGGCCCCTGATGTTTTTTACCCTTTCCATTCAGAGATATTTTACAGTCTTTCAGAGGAATTTCAGATAAATTTCAGAGAATTTCAGGGAAAATTCAGAGATTTTCACCCAGAATTCAGAGACTCTGAATTTTATCTGAAAAAAATGTTACTGGCTTTTCAGATAAATTTCAGATATGTTTTACAGATGTTTCAGAGAAAATCCACATGTTTTTCACATCTGTAAATAGCAGGTAGATATTATCTAAAATTCATGTAAAAAGTATCTGAAATATATCTGAAAAGCCAGTAACATTTTTTCAGATAAAATTCAGAGTCTCTGAATTCTGGGTGAAATTCTCTGAATTTCCGCTGAACTTCTCTGAAATTTATCTGAAATTCCTCTGAAAGTCTGTAAAAGATCTCTGAATGGAAAGGGTAAAAAACATCTGAAAAATCTGTAACCGAAAAAAATTTACAGAAAATTCAGATCCCTGGTTTTCCTGTGTTTTCAGTAAAAAACCCAGGGGCTGTGTACTTTTCTGTGACGGAAGGGGATGCAGCAAAACCAAAAGTAAGACGAAAAGTGCCAGTCGCAATGAGTCGAAGTCACGAAGATCGACCAAAAATTAAGAAACGGTGTCTGGGATCTGCCGTACCCTGGCTCCTGCTACAAGCCTTGCAACCACTCAAATTTAGATGTTGCTTCGTTTTAATGGACAATTTTTCCAAAATTCTAAAAAGCTCCAAGATGCTGGGGGCTGCGTGGGAGCATTCAGCATTGAGAGATGAACCAATCAACAGTGACATCTTGACAATGTCTAAATTTTATCCGAATTCAATCCAGAAAGATTTAGACTGTCTTTAGAACTTATTTAAATAAAATTAAGACATCCGAATCTTTCATTAAAACGCGAAAAACCCTACGAATACCGTATAAAAATGTCCGAGTACCGTATAAATGAAATAGGTAACTGTATATATTTGCAGAGTATAACTTTATAATCTGTACACATGACTTAAGGTGGTAGTTTCGTATGTGCAGTTTTTGTCGCGATTCGCTGTAACCAACAGCTAACTTTATGAAATTTGGCACACATATGAGGCACTTTTAGGCAAACATATGGGGAAATTATTTGTTCTTTATAATCAGTTACACCATAGTTATAACAAAAAAAGTAGTGTTTTTGACATTTTTTGGCTATTTTTACAATATTTTGTAATTTTTAAATAACTTTTTCTCAAAAACAGTATTGATTTCCACTAAATTAAAAAAAAGGAATCTAGATATTTTACTTAAGATCAGTTTGGAACGTTAAAACATAAATTTAACTGCAACTGTTTTCAGGAAATTGACACTTTCTGAATTTAACTCCGATTTTCACTTTAAAATGATGTGATGTAAAATTTAAGCTACGCATATCTTCAAAAGTCGGCACCAAACTAGATAAAGTTGTACCACAGTGTTGTGTCAAAATTCATATTACCAACTGTTATATAACCAGGGTTATGAGCTCTGAAGTCTATCACCTTCATTTTTGACAAAAAACGCTCGAAAATACGTGACAAGACGTGAAGTTTTATATTCGTTTTACCTAGCCTCCGTATTGTCGTTTGAATGTATTAGCGGTCACATTGGAAGACAATAGGTCACTTTAGACTATGGTGGTGGGATTTATTGGCATGGTTGCCATGGCAACGCATACGAGTTCATTATACTAAAATATACGTCATGTACTCGAAAGTGTCAATTTGCTGATTATGTGTGCAGTCTATATTCATAATATTTAACCAAAATGAAGAAAACTAAAATGTCTAGATTCCTTTTTTTGCAATTATTGATAGGCATTGTACTTTTTGTTTTCTCAAGCCATAAAGTTTTACGAAATTCAAAAAAGTTCTGTTTTGAAGCTTAGATTTAAAGTACTGAAGCAATTTGAAAACTTATCCAAATGAAACTATCCATGTATTGAGACACCTACCAGTGAATTTAGACTAAATTGGAATTAAACTTCATCAAGTCATATTCTTTCTATAATCAAACATAGCGCAAAAACATGAAAAAATGCAAAATTTGAGATTTTTCACAGCGTCTTTTGGATAAACTGTCAAAATTGTCAACAAAACAAATACTTGACCTTACGGTACCATTTTTAGTCATTAAAATGCAAAAAACCGCTAATGAATAGCTTCTAAGACAACCGAGTAACAGCTCATCAAAAAAAGCTGCACATACGAAACTACCACCTTAAGTCCTGAGTGCTAGTAAGTGTCGAAAATGTTTTTCCTAATTATTCGCGCGAATAGGGTGCAGAAAGCACTAACGTGTCGCAGGGCGACTGCTATTCTGACGCAATTCTTGTCCGCTTCACTTAGCAAGCTGAATTTCTGTATTCGGCTGCAAAACTTGTCCCGGGTGTTTGACAAGCATATTAGCATTTTTCCGCTGTAGATCAGCCAACTTTGGGCATTTTTATATTTATAAAATTAAGACATCCGAATCTTTCATTAAAACGCAAAAAAACCCTCCGAATACTGTATAAAAATGTCCGAAACCCCTCCGAATAGTGGATTCGGAAGATCGTAGATGGTACTTATAGGAATGTCGGATAGCTGGTTTTCCTGGAATTTTCAAAAATATATATCCCATTTTTAGGCAAAAATTGGAAATTTTTGCGTTTTTGCCAGTTCAAGCCCCCGAAACATCGGGACAAGCCCCCCCTAAAATTTCGAGAAATCCGGGACAAGCCCCCACCCAGACCGAGACCCCGTGTACATGTATGCTCCGAATACCGTATAAAAATGTCCGAAACCCCTCCGAATAGTGGATTCGGAAGATCGTAGATGGTACTCATAGGAATGTCGGATAGCTGGTTTTCCTGTGCTGCGCCGCCGTTTAGCACCGTTTAGCATTTTTGCTTCAAGAACCCCTATATATTTCATTTCTTGGATTTTCTTGGTTTTTTTCATTTAATTTCTTGGTATTTGACAAGCATATATATTAGCATTTTTCCGCTGTAGATTAGCCAAATTTCCTATTCTACCCACACTGCTGCCCTTGCTGAAAGGGCATTTTTATAATAATAAAATTAAGACATCCGAATCTTTCATTAAAACGCTAAAAGCCCTCCGAATCACAGATGTACATGGGGGGGTCTGGGGGGGTGCAAGCCCCCCCAGATTTGAGATTCCGGGACAAGCCCCCCTCAGATTTGACCCATCGGAAGAAGCCCCTTCCTTGGTGCTCAGAAAAAGATGCTCAAAAACTCGAAGATCGGCCCAGATCGCTGTAAAATGCTTAAAAAACGAGCAAAAAGCAAAAAGATCGCTAAAAATATCCGAATTTTCAAAAATATATATCTCCCCTTTTTAGGCAAAAATTGGAAATTTTTGCGTTTTTGCCAGTTCAAGCCCCCGAAACATCGGGACAAGCCCCCTAAAATTTCGAGAAATCCGGGACAAGCCCCCCCCCTGACCGAGACCCCGTGTACATGTATGCTCCGAATACCGTATAAAAATGTCCGAAACCCCTCCGAATAGTGGATTCGGAAGATAGTAGATGGTACTCATAGGAATGTCTGATATATAGCTGGTTTTCCTGTGTGCGCGGCGGGGGGCCTGGGGGAGGTTTTTGCTTGGACCCCTTTTTTTTTTTTTCTGGTTTTTCGGGTTTTTTTGTTTTTTTGGCCGTATTGTTCTGTGTTTTGGAGGCGGGATTATGTTTTGGGTATATATGGAATATATATATATATATATATATATTTATATATATATATATATATATATATATGGATATATATATATATATATATATATATATATACTTTCTGGAATAAAAAAAGCGCATAGACCCGTTCCTTCCGAAAATTGGTCAATAAGCAAAACGTCCATTTTTGACCAATTAACTGGGCCTCTTGCTGGGCCTGGCTTTGGCTTTGGTCAAAATCGATTTTTTGAAAAATCTGCCAGCTTCAGCCTAGAAAATCCTGCCAGCTAGCTTAGAACAATACTAAAACATCAACGCCTCAACTATCCAACAGAGTTGAACATTTTTGGCCCATACATATATATATATATATATATATATATATATATATATATATATATATATATATATATATATATATATATATATATATATATATATATATATATATATATATATATACACTTTCTGGATGGGGGCTGTTATCCTGTTTCCTTCGATTGGTTAGCAATACGTCCCTTTTTGAATTTCTGGGCCTCTTTGCTGGGGCCTCGGCTTTGGCTTTGGTCTAATTGAATTTTTTGAATACTTCTCCTTTAGCTTGCCTAGAAAATCCTGCCGTTAGCTCAGACGATGCCAAAACATCCAAACGCACTCAAAACTATATATGAATATATATATATATATATATTGGCATATTTATATATTATATATATATATATATATATATATATATATATATATATATATCTTGATGCAGAACATATATATATATATATATATATATATCTATATATATATATATATATATATAAAGACATTTGCGTTCGTGTGTGTGTGTGTGTGTGTGTGTGTGTGTGTGTGTTATATATATATATATATATATATATATATATATATATATATATATATATATATATATATATATATATATATAAAAAAATATATATATATCAGGGGATAGGTAGCGGAACCCTAAAACCCGAACCGGAACCGGAACCGGAACCACCTAAAAATACCGGAACCGGAACCGGAACCGGAACCCCCTTCAAAAAGACCCTATATTTTGCAATATTTTCAAAAAAAATTTTTTGATTACTTTTACTCACATTTTTTTATATGCAACCCTTCTATACACTTTTAAATACACGCTGATCAAACAAGACAAGAGAACAATGATATGACTTTCTATACACTTAAATACACTTTTGACATTTATTTTAGTATTTACAGTAATTTAGCACTTTAATTCACAGTGCAAACGCAAAATCAGTGAGCCACAGGTTGCAGGGGTCAGGGGGCGGCAGCCCCCAGAAAAAAATGGAGATTTTTTAACTGTTTACGCCGAATTGGGATAACTAAAGTCGTACATTTTTCCGACAGGTACAGTGTATTATACAGTGTATTATACAAGTACATTCAGCATAATGTACTTTTGTAGACATGCATAGGCTTTGATAAAAGATAATAACAAGGAGTAGTCAGCCATAGAGATGCAGGGGTCTGGATAGGGTCGCCCTCAGAAAAAAATTCGAAAATTTTTGGATTTTTAGGCAAAATTTGGTCAATTGGAGACGTATCAAGAAATTTTTTCGGCAGGGCGATAAAAACCAAAGATGGGACCCTTGTTGACAATTTCTTAAGGTAGACCTTAAGGTTAACTTCTTGAGGGGACCAAAAGGCGAGGGGATCGCGGCCCCGAGACCCCCCTCCCTATCTACGCCGTCTCGTGGACCCAAAAAAACCCTGACTTGGAGAAAATTGGGGGGCGGGGGGCGGTTGTACCGTCGCCCCCTCTCCTAGATGCTAGATAGTGAAGCCTGTTTCACACGAGGGGGATTATCAAGGGGATCTTCCTCAGGGGGATCCCCATGGGAATTCCCGTGGGAGTCCCCACGCGTCCCCAAGGGGATCCCCTTGGGGGTCCCCATGGGGAATTTGGCTTATCGCTCGCCGAGCGTTTTTTCAAGGGGATCTACATGCAGTGGCCAATCAAATAAAGTCACGTGCGTCTGGGGACTTGCGTCCCCATGCGTTCCCAAGGGGATACACTCGGGGACGCGTGGGGACGCACGGGGATCCCCTTGAAAATCCACCTCGTGTGAATCAGGCTTAAGGTTTACACAGATTACATAATTTTTCAGTGTAGCGTGAAAAACCGAGGACCTTCGACCTTTGGCTTTCATTGAGCTAGTTGAAGTAATACAAGAAGTTGGACACAAAAAGCACAGCACTGTTGATAAAGAATAAGCACTGCAACATAAGAATGCTAGAATAAAAAATCAAAAGCTATTTGTATGTACTCCTAGTACTAGTACTATAAATATTACAATATCCGTTTTAAGACAATAAAGCACAAACGATAACAATGTATTAAGCTAGTGTATATTTAAATTTGTATTGTATTTTGTATTTGTATTTAAAGTATATGTACATAATGTATAAGTATGCAAGATTTATATATACGCGTACAGCACACAATATGTTGAACGCATGAGCTTTGATGAAAGAGAATAATAATCAAAACGAAGACTAAACTAGCTACAGAGTCGCAAGAGGCTCGCCAGAACAAAATCTGAAGAAAATTTTGATTTTTAGGCCAATTGTGGTCAGTTGGAGGCCTATCGGAAGATTTTCATGGACGAACAACACAAAATTAAAAGCAAAATCCTTTGTCAGAGAAATAGTGGTTCCGGTTCCGGTTCCGGTACTTTTAAAATACCGGAACCGGAACCGGAACCAAAAAGTACCGGAACCGGAACCGGAACCGGAACTCCGGTCGATCCCATGATATATATATACTAGGGATCGACCGGATCCAAAATTTCTGCCGGATCCGGATCCGGATCCACTGGATCCGGATCCAGCCTGAGACACACAGACCTTTTTCCAAAAATGAAAAAATTTTCAAAAACTTTTTGTCTAACTTGACCACTAGCTGTCCCAGACTTCGATTTCAAAGGGTGGGCGGGGGTCTGAAGAAATTTTTTGGCTTTTTATAATAGCGTTTTTCAGCTTTACGCTAATTTGTTATAGCCGCAGCCATATAGAGCTGGCATATTTTTGGGCAAAATTTTATGGGGGGGGGGGGGCGCGAAGGGTGGGGGAAGCCCCCCCATGGATGCGGGGGGGCGTCGACCAAAATGGGGGGGGGGCGCACCAATTTCACGATAAAACACTATTTTTATAAGAAAAAATGGTTATTATACGCTAAATGTTACGTTTTCATAGGTTATTATAGCTACGCTAATACTAAATTTAGCCAAAAAGGACTCAAAAACCCGACGAACACGACATCGCTACAGCTAAAAATTTGCTAAAACGTCCTTTCGGAAAAAATTTTGGGCTATGGGGGGGGGGCACCCCATCTGAAATGGGGGGGGGGCTCAAAATGGGGGGGGGGGGGGGCGCGACGAAAATGGGGGGGGCACCGGACCAAATGGGGGGGGGCGCGCCCCCCCCCCCCCCCCCCCCCCCCCCCCCACTAAAAATATGCCAGTAGAGGGTAATGAATTGAGTCTGTTTGTAGTGAAAACCAGTGGTGCACCCAGGAAAAAATGGAGAATTTTTCAATTTTTAGGTTGAATTTGGTCAACTGGAGACGTATCAGCAATTTTTTTCCGACAGGGAACGTCACATCAGACAGAAGACAGTGTATTACACAACTAAATGCAGCATACTATACTCGTGTATACACGCAAATGCAGCATAATGTACCTATGTATAGGCTTTGATGAAAGATAATGACAAGGAATAGTAAGCCAAAGAGTTGCAGGAGTCTGGGGGCGGCAGCCCCCAGGAAAAAAATGTGGGAAATTTTTGATTTTTAGGCCAAATTTGGTCAATTGGGGGGACGCATCAGAAAAATTTTCCGGCCGGACCATGAAAACCAAAGGGGGGACCCTTGGAACAAATAGTTGTCGTCAAGAAGTGCCAATTTGATACTGGATCCGGATCCGGCAGGTTTGGATCCGGATCCGGCGCCGGATCCGGATCCACTGGATCCGGCCGGATCCGGATATCCGGTCGATCCCTAATATATACACTAAAAGAAGTTTAGTAAAAAGATCCCTGGAATGTGGGAACTTGGTTATCCTGACCGATTGAGGCTTCTAAAATTGCAGTCGTTAGAAGAAAGACGACTTCGTTTAGATTTAATTTTGACGTTTAAAGTATTGCACGGTTTGGTTGATATTGCGTTTGATAAAATTTTCGAATTTGCTCCATTCTCTGGCACAAGAGGACATCAGCTCCGACTCAAGTACCCTAGTTTTCGAACAGTTTCTATGAAACATTCCTTTTGCTCCCGCATTATTCAAATTTGGAACAGTCTTCCTGAAACAGTGGTTACTTCTCAAAACCTTTCAGTGTTTATAAAAAAGTCTTGATCAAGTAAATTTGGCAAATTACCTTATGGGGCGGGGGTTACGGTGATCACAATTGGTCTTTCCCCGTCCTTCTCAGGCTTTGCTGGGTTGTACTGTTTGTTATTTTCTCTTTTTTTGGTGTTTTGCTAATATTATTAATGTTTTTGCTATTTGCTTTTTCTGTTTACTACTAACCCTTAATAAAGGGCCCGGTCCGGGGGTTAGAGATTTTCTCTTGTTTTCGGCGGGCAGATAATATGTTACTAACTTTAGGAACGCCGGTTTTTAGGGTTATTTTTTTGAAGTAGTGGTTGCTGTACAACCGGCGGCTTTTGAGTAAATAAAATATATATATATATATATATATATATATATATATATATATATATATATATATATATCTATATATATATATATATATATAAATTCAGGAAATCCAAATTATGGATCGGGGTTCTATAACAAAAATGCTTCCCTTGAGGTGCTCTACTCCAAAACAAAAGGTCCACTATTCCCCCCCAGCTGCACTTGATCCAGAATCTGAGCCCAAAGTGAAGCAAGTGTTTTCGCAACTTTTGTTTCCAAAACCCGTGTTTTCTCTGTTACAAATTACTTTTCCTTAAATAAGGCTTGGGCTTAGGCCTAGTATGCGGCTTAGGCTTAGTATACCTACGAAAACACAGACTATAGCTATTTTTAGTTTCAAATGTTCGACTCCGTTCACTTCCATAAGCACTGAAAGTGCTATTGAAAAACTGAAAAATACTACAAGTCTACAAGGGTTCATACCTCAGACAAGTTGGTGCATTCGATTCTATTAAAATGCTGTCCCCTTTCTGTTCCACTCCAAATCTCCCCTCCCAAACTGCACTTAATCCTTTATTTCTAATAGGGTTTCCTATTTTTTATTCTTCAGAGGATTTAATAAATGCATAATAGCATTTGTATTTTAGTGTACTCTGCACGGATATTCCAATTTTGTTTGTCGCTGTCAAATTATATTGTGCTCAAATGATTACACCTGTCATTTTAATCCTAATTTCTGGCAAACGAAAAAGCGGAAAAGATTTTATTGCCTCTGAGCTGTGCAACAGAATTGGCCTGCAAGCCTGCATTATTTGCTTATCTGGTCCGTTGAAGAAAATGTATGCAGACTTTCATAATTTGGATTATAATGCCCTGCTATTGGACGGACCGTATAAGGAAATTTATCGTTCCGAAATGGTGGCTTGGGGTGAAGAAATGCGACGATCGGATCCGGGATTTTTCTGTCGCTCGGCGATTTCGCAAAATTCCGAACATGCAGGCCAGGCCAGTGTGTGGATTATCAGTGACGCGCGGCGATTGACGGATTTAGAATTTTTCGAAACCAATTATGGTCAATTATCGGCAATTTTTCGGCTTCGAATCGAAGCTGACGACCAAAGTAGACAATCTCGAGGTTGGATTTTTCAGACTGGGATTGATGATTGTGAAACGGAATGCGGTTTGGATGATTACAGAAATTGGAATTTCGTTTTGAATAACAGTCTAAATTCACAGGATGCGCTGTCTGGTCAGCTAGATAAACTGTGTGCAGTTGTTCAAGAAAAACTTAGAACAGAAGCCACGCCCAGAAGTGAGATCTCTTAAATTATATAAAATATAATATATATATACTTATAGTGGAACAATGGTCCCCTAGATGTGACATAATATTATAAATATGCATGTGCTCAATAAATTTAATTGTAGCTTTATATGTTTTCTTTTCTGTCGCCATCTAGTTGTAGCATATTAAATAACTAGGGCGGCTATATTACCTGTTCTATTTTTTATTTTTACCAAAAATGAAAATGTGTCCGCCACCTTTTTGGGTTTTTGCCTCCGTTTCCATAGACCCAGTTTCTTTGCTTCTGAACTTTTGTTTTGGGTCGAGAAGTTGTGCGACTTTTTTCCAAAATTGTTTGGTGTTGCGTTCTACATCGAGATGATGACGATATTGGGAAGTCACCCTTAAGGTTCGGAACATGCATGTCACATTTTCACACGTAATTGTTTTATTCAAGTAGATTAAATCCAACATATGTATGTATATACATTACATAACCCCCCCCCCCAAAAAAAAAACATAAAACCTAAAACTGTAGCATACTTATCTGCAGGGTTGGCAGTCTCGGGCTCGGTCTCGTAAAAAACCCGAGACTAGGCTGGTCTCGGTCTCGGTAGGAAAGCCGAGACCTGCCATAGGGTGGTCTCGGTATTTCAGATGAGACTGAAAGTTTTCAAAACTTACTAAAGTTACGAAGATTTTTTTGATAATGTTGAGTTTCTCGCAACTTCACAAGTCATACACTCATACCTCATAACCTAAGGGTCATTTTTTTGTAATTTAATTACAAATTTTTCATAATTCAAAGTATCTAAAAAAATTTTGAAATTGAAACTTGAAAAAAGGTCCCCCAAGGGCTGGTCTCGGTCTCGTAGGTCTCGTTTGGATGGTCTCGGTAGCCTGGTCTCGGTCTCGGTCTCGGACCTCGGTTGCAAACCCGAGACTTGCCAACCCTGCTTATCTGATTCATTATTAGTGGGGTAATTGTTTGTAGTTTTCATATTTAATATGTAGATATATTATAATTTTTAATAACGTCATGTTGATGGTTTTTGTTCTTGGTCAGTGGGTGTTTTGGTGACTGGCGTCTCCTTGGTTTTGACGTCGGCCGTGGGCAGAGTGGGTTGGGATGGGGCGTCCGGCTTGTCCTCCGTGAACAATATATCCGCATTGACGGAAACCTGAAATCACCCCTCATTCACTTTTAACGTTTCTGCTGCAACTATTCTGCCATACCTCTCACTCAATATTTCTAATAATACCTGCACCTTCTATTGAGCTACTACAACATTTTCACCCCCCCCCCCCCCAGGAGGCACGCCAGCACCTAGTGTGCAATCCCTACACGTGTTCGGCACCAATGCACGGCAATGCACCAATGCACGGCACCCTACGCTGTAGGAAATGCAATAGTGCCGAATGCGTGTAGGGTTTGCACAACTGGCGCCGAATCGCTGTAGGGAAAGCAATAGTGCCGAATCCATGTAGGGAATGTAAATACGCGGCCCGGGGGAATCCTCTAACCAAATTTTCACTTCCCTTCTCTCTGATCGACAAAAAATGACAAAAATAGTCTAAATTTTGCTAAATTTTGACAAATGCCATTTTTGCACTTTTTCGCCCAAATTTTGTGGACCCTTTCCCCGAATCTGCTGATTTGGGGGGCGGAAGCCCTCGCAACATTTTTATCATACTTGTATGGCTGACCCCCCAGATTTAGGACATCTGAGACGACCAGACATGTAAGAGGAAGATGTCTGAAAGTTTGGGCCAATGGGTAAAATAGCACTTTTGTCCAAAAAAATGTATGGTATTTCTGGTCGATCAAGGGGTGAGTCTTCCCCAAAAATTTTGCCCCTGTTACATCTGTGGTGGTGACCATACATGTATGAGTGGGGATGAAGGGTCCCCCCAAAAATCGACCGGCCGGGGGGGGAGGGTTCTCAAAATTTGGGCAAATTTTATTAAAAATGGCATTTTTTTGCAAAAATTTTACAAAAGTTCGCAAAATGTAGGATATTTTTGGTCGATCAGGGGGAGAGGGTCCCCGAAATTCGCCCGGAAAGCCCCCACCCAAATTTTGACCCCGTTACATCTGTGGTGGTGACGCACGATATACGTAGCGAGCAGCCAGCTTCCAATGGTCCAGACGCCGGCGCCCAGGACGCTGAGTTCCCAGAATAGCGTGGCCTGGTAGTAGAGGCGCCAGCTGGCCGGGTAGCGCGAGTCGCTGCTGCTGTAGACCCAGGTGGAGTGGTTGCTCCGGGCGTCCGGGCCGCAGCTGTCTTCCTCCAGCAGACGCTCGTTGTTGGCCGATATCGGCTGCAGCTGCGACGTGACCAGGTGGCAGTGATGGGTGCGCTAGAAATATATAGGTGGTCTTGAAACAGTCTTCGGATAGGTTTCGTTGAGAAGTCTATGGACTGATCGTTCGCTAAACTATTTATACCGCACGTTTGAACAAAAATGCTGAACCAGGAGACAAAAATAAACAAGCGATTTCATTACAAAAAGAACGAAATGCATGCATCAAGAGTACAGTGAGTAGTCACAAAAATCACGCCACCTGTTTGGTCTCAGGAGTTCAGCAATTTTTGGTCTGGCTTTAGGTAGGGAGGGTATTTAGGTTAGCGTTTCAGTTGGACCAAGCTTTATTGTAGCTTAGGAAAGCCTCATCTGAATGCAAACGAGTTCCTTGCGACAAGGAAAACCGATGATTTTGTGTCAATGTGTCATCCTCATTCGTGAAACCAGTCAGTGAAACTTAAATGCTGGGTGGCGGTTACTAAAGTATATACATTATTGGAAATACCATACATACATACCTATGCTTAGATAGGAGTTCCTGACGCACCTGGGTATCTAACTATGGTTTTAGACCAAATCTGACCGTGGGCTTAACCAGAGATGCACGGGAGCAATCGGCAAGGCCGGTGACCGATCCACAGTGGATGAAGTTTTTCGATTCCAACTCATTTTTGGTCCACTTTTTGGCCGCAGCCGTTACATTTTCGCAATTTTTCAATTTTCTACGCAATTTTTTGCACTTTTTTGGTCATATGAGGGAGTGTCTGCTGTCTGAGGTGGTGGTGCCGTCCCCCGTGAGGGGCTGCGGGGGGATCTATACCCACCGCCCCTATATCTCTATGTGCATCTATGGCCATATGTAACTGGGTAAAAATTTGGGGCACGCTCCTCTCGACCAAAAATACCCTAAATTTTGCAAAATTTTCCAAAAAACAGACCATTTTTACTAAATTTCGCCAAAATTTTCGGGACCCTCCCCCCGTCCCCTCGATTTTTTTGAGGGTATCCCCTCCATTCCCCCCTCATACATGTATGTCTGTGGCCGTAACCCCGTTTATGGCAGGCAACAATGAGAATAACCCTTTTGCCCACTCCCAAATTACCTTGCAATTCCAGCCACTGAAGTAGCAGTGCAGATCGTCAAATACAGACGTGTTATGGTGCCGAAGATTTAGATCGTAGAGTTCTCTGCATAGTTTACTGCCGTGTGGCGCCTTTTTGTCTAAGTAGACTGTGAACAAAACCGCCGGCATCTGGGACAGGAACCGGTTGGTCATGAATGTGTTCGGGGGGCGGAGGTAACTGTTGCCTGAAATATAAGGCCTATTTACACGAGGGAGCATGAGCGGGGACATACCTGCCTATGTTGAGATTTTGAAGACTTTTCTGCACTCAATTAGTTTTTTGGGCTTCAAAAACGCTAACATATGTAGTTGTTGACAGTTTGTCGCACTGGCATCTGGAAAGATATCTTTTCAAGCCAAAATTTGACAGCATATAATATCATGAATTTATAAATTGAAAATTCTCAAGTATCTATGTAGGTATATTACCTATCCGCTAAATCGAATTTTATAATTTACCACAACTTTTTATATATATTTTTTGGTATATATATGTACTAGATTACCACAGGGGTAGTATTCGGCGTAAGGGGTTGGAGCGTGGTTGAGGAGGTGCCGGAAATACGGGCACAGAGAATCGGTCATCAGACAGTGAGCCAGTAGTTGAAGTCTGAAAAAACATCTCTACTTCATTCTCCCGTAAGGTCAAATCATAGACTACTAACAGCTAGAAGACACTGAGTTTATGTGATTTTTGCTTGACTTTCTTCACGGTTTCAGTCTTAAGGCAACTTAAAATTGCTAGTAGCGTGCTGTTTACTTGAGGAGCGGCGGTAATAAGCGTTCTTCAGTTAATGGTGGTGACGAGAGTACATAATGCCGTCTCACTGTTATGGAATATATGTATTACGCAGAGAATCTACGCGCAGGCAGGCTTGAGAATGTCTCACTCACTACATCTACAAGAGTGAGACGCCATTATGTATTCTTAATAGTGACGTAGTCGTTTTCACAGATTTAGAAACTTCATTCCCAAAAAATGGTGGCTACCAGTACCATACGTGGGGTGGGCAGCTAGCGAATTCTGGGGGGTGAAGATGTCTTCTGGGAAAGGGGGGGGGGGGTGAAAAGTGAAAACCCCCCACGCCTATGTATGGTGGCTCCCTGGCTGCGGTTGTAACGTTGAAACTAGGTATAGCACCCACTAAAATATGCCGAAACTCACAAGTGACCCCTCTCGTTTTTTTAGCAAACCTGCCCCCCCGACGTGAATCCGGTCTTACGCGCCGTCCAGTCGGTACATATCATATGTGGCATGAGGGTAACCGGTCCAGTTTAGGATTTCTCGTGCCAGCGATTTGACCAGGAAAGAATGAGTGTAGGCAACCGAAAGTTCCGTCAGGCTGTAAGCGTTGTGGTAGAAGTTTCGCGTGCGGTTACTGAGATGCGTCAGTTCGCTGCGCTTAAAGTAGGATAGGCGGACCCCCAGGGTAGTGTCGATGAAACTGTGGAAGTAGGGATCTTTCTTGACGTCCGGATCCGCATCCAGGCTGGTGATCGGGATCTCCGGGAAGTGCGAGCTCAGGATTCGGCGCAGAGGTGTGGTCTGCTTGGAAGAGGGTATACTGGTGGTGTTCAGATGCTGGGACAGACGCCGGGCAAAGAGGTTGGAGCCTGGAATAAGGGTCGATTCATACTTACAGCCGATGACCGGGTGAACCGGCAAAGGCACGACAACACCATGCCATTATCTAGGACTATATACGAATGAGGTGTGTCTATTTTCTAGCCGTATGGCCATACGTGGGCAGGTTGGATTTTTTGAGGGGAGGAGGGGTGAGCCTCTCGAGGGGGGCCTGGAAGCGACCTTTCTTTTTACGCCTTTTGCGTACGCGTAGTGAGCCACCGTGACACGTGAGATATTCTGATGAGGAGGCAACGGTCTGGGGGGGGGCTGAAGAACCCCCATGCCCATGTAGGTTGATGGCACCCTATAAAACATGTGCATAAACTAGGCTTGTGAGGGGGGGGGAGTGTCACTTCTTTTTTTTTAACCTTCTATATATACGTACATGACATTGCTGCGAAAGTGCTCTCGTGAACGCCGATTGCGGATCGACCACGAACCTCTTTGCAACCATCACTGCAAAAAACTTTGCAAAACCAAGAGTGCATAATAAGAAGAGTATGACACTCGACCATTTTCTGGCAGGGGTCAGAAATACAACCTGCGACCATTAACTCCCAAAACAGGCCACGAATTGGACCATAGTACCCCCCCCCCCCCACAAACCCGACCCCGGTCCAACACTTGGCAGGGGTACCCCCCGCGCCACAAATCAGTTCTTATGATGCACTCTCGGCAAAACCAATAATTCTTCAATACCAAAATTTCCATGATCCTTAGTCCTTACCTAAAACTCTAACATCTATCGGCCACCGCAGCATGCGATGGTAATTGGTGGCGAAATGTTGGCCAGCTAATGGCCTGGAAATCATGGACGTTTGACCGATCTCCACAATCTGGCCCACGTGGTGTCGTTTGATGGTCACGTTCTTAAAGCTTTTCAGAATGTGGATCGGGATCGTGATTCCCTTCCCGTCCAAGTCCTCGATCAAACTTCTCGATCCCATCTGGTCGAAACTTTCCCCGTTCACTAGTGCTAGCATCACCAGTTTGCCAGTGCTCATGCGTACACCGATTTTGCCTGAAACATGTGCAATATTGTGCATTTTAACTGATTATATACTCTTCCCTATTATGTACTCGTGATATTATATACCTATGAACTATGAAGTATGTAGGACCTGGATTGGTCCTACAGCTCAATGGTGACAGCAATGACATTAATAGCTAAAGATTTACCTAAATGCCGTTCAACTGCATGAACGTAGACTGAGCCGTAGTCCTTGAGCTTTTCCCTAAGCTATTTCTAGAAAACTACTAATTTGATAAAAAAACCTCGCCACAACTTTTCTAATGAAAAAAAGTTAGGGGCAGTGTCAGCTCTTATAGGACAACTGTGAGTCATGCTTAGCTTAGTCCTGGTTTATTCATACTTGTCCTTGAGGACATAGGGATAGGGACAAGGACAATTTTCGGTCAAATGTGGCAATTATTTTGACAGTTACTTGCTATGACGTGACACGTAAAGTTTTTGGACATTTTTTGTATTTTTACTTGTCATTTCATTTTTTATAACAACATTACACTTTTATAATAATGTCCTGATTTATAATGGACGCTTTCATTTGTGGATGAATGACAGCTAGAACTTATCAAATTGACAACTGATACTTTTTTTAGTTTACCTACTTAATCGACTGCCCACCGTGAATTACGTAATAGTGCAACCCAACCCTCTATATTAGCTAGTGGGTGTTTAATTAAGAAAATTAGTGGTTTCTGAAAAAATATCTTTATCACTATTTTGAAAATGACAGTATATAAATAATGAAATTCGTCTCCGAAAAGCACAATATCAGTGTATGGTAGTGTAAAGATGCTGTTTTATGCTTGCGGTAAGATGTTTAAATTTAGTTTTCGGGAGTACTTAACGATGATTCATACCTATAGCACAAGCACAGGTTTCGCTTACTTACATAATAACACTGCAACTAATAATTTCAGAGTTGTTCAATTTAGGCTCACAATTGTAACTTATTAAAATTAAAATTTAAATTTTTAATTGCGGTTTCGCAGTTGCAAATGTGACAATTGTAACAGCTGTAACAAGTTTTGTCCTTGTCCTTATTGTTATGTCCCAAAGCAATTTCAAAAAAACTATCTGGCCAAAGAAGTTTATGTTTCTCGTAAAAAAAGTCTGGATCTTATTACAGATCTTGTAAATCTTACAATCTTACTAATCTTGTAAATGATTAGACGAATCGCTTCTGTAACTTCGTCACAGTAGCTGACCAAAGTTTGTCCCTATGTCCTTAAGCATATGTACAGGTATGAGGGGGGATGGGGGGGACGGGAGCCCCCCAAAATCGAGGGGCCGAGGGGGAGGGTGAGGGTCCCCAAATTCGGGCAAAATTTAGTAAAAACTACATTTTTTTGGGAAAATTTTATGAAATTTAGCAAAATTTCAAAATTTAGGGTAGGTATTTTTGGTCGATCAGGGGGCAGGGTCCCCAAAATTTGGCCGGAGAGTCCCCTCCCCCCAAATTTTGACCCCGTTTCATGTATGTCCTTAAGGACAAGAATGATCCCCTATCAGCCATTACCGAGCACGTGGGCCAGCCCCAGTGTGGTGAGCAAACTGGCCATGGTGCCACCAGACGAAATGGCGCCTTCTGGGAACAGACTCAGCGAGTCCAGACGGGTCACCACTACCAACACTGACCCGTTCTCAACCTCCTGAAACAACATCAGAGACAAGTTATTATTGGTCCTTGACTTCCTGGTATTAGAAAACTTGAACAAGTGGGCCGATTTTGGCCAACGCATCTACATAAGTACCTACCTGCACGGTAGCATAGGCCGGCAGGAAAGTGTCTCACTCTTCTTCTATAAGACTTGTAACGCCATTTTTTGTACTCTTGACTGCAATTGGTTTCCAACCGTGTTCTTTGAATAGCTAAATCCTTTACCTATGGTAGGCCGAAGGGTCTTTAGGTTACGCACAATGGGCGCCAGGTTAAGGGGTAAGGGTTCGATCATTTGAGGATGCTGTCATCGTTTTTGCCATGACACATTGACGATAGGAGTCAATGAGGTCTAGTTCATTTGTCGGTAAGGGACAAAGGGTGTCTGTTTGTAGGCAAAAAGTTGCATTTGCGGTTGCAGAAAACTGGTTAGCTTTTACCAGCCTAGTTTTGTAATGTAGGCTAGATCAGCAATGCTCACAAAAAAACCGGATGCACTCGTATCAGTTTTTTCTGTGCGGACTCGGACAGTAATGCCTGGTTCATACCCGTCCTTGCTCGTCCTTGTCCTTGTCCCTATTGTTTTCTCCCCAAGCGATTTCGAGAAAACTACCTGGCCAAATGAGTTGATGTTTCGCGTGAAGAAAGTCTAAGTCACAGCCGGATCGTATGCAAAAAAATAGCCCAAACGCTTTTATAAAATCTTCCTAGCAGTTGACCAAATTTGTCTTTGTCGCTGTCCTTACGTCCTTAAGGACAAGTATGAACCAGGCTTTATGCTCAAAATGTTAAGGACTTCCGGGGATTGATTGAAAACTATTTTTTTTGAAGGGGGGACGAGGTAATCTACAGTAAATGAGGCATGCAACTGTCACAACTGTCATAGTATACATAGGCAGGTACATAGGCCTACAAAAGATCTTTCGATCACCCACTTCCATCTATTTGCCCCCCCATATATGTATAAGGGGGGCGGTTGGGGGCGGCCCCGAAAAAAGTAAAAGTGGCACTTTTTTAGGAAAATTTAACCAAATTTTAGGGTATTTTTGGTCGACCAGGGGGGGAGGGTCCCCAAAATTTGGCTGGAGAGGGCCCCCCAAAATTTTGACCCCGTTACATGTATGCCCTCCCCGGCTTACTTACGGCGGATTTGACCGTTTTGGGCCAGAGAGTGTAAACGTTATGAGCGTTGAGTTCGCCGCAAAAGTGGAAAGCCGACGTCTCTCCAAATTCCTCTGAATACTCGCTCATGAGCTGGATCATCCGTTCGGAACGCCGCAGACAACTGCACGAGTCTTTGGCGGCATTGTAGAAACTGCGCATCCAGGCGCGACAAAAGCGCAATTGCGTGTACCAGGGCTGCTTGAAGATGGCCTTGTTCCACGCCGAACAGCGGTCGCGCAGCAAATAGTGGATCTGAAACATAAAGTCAACAGGTTGCGCCGCCAGTTTGGGGGGGTTGAGATTGTTTCAATCTCAAATCTGTGAAATTAGAAGGATTACTTACAAAAACATATGGTGCATGGCGCATGCCGCGCCTAATTTTACCGGTACGCTAAAATAATACTATCTGTCGTCATGTGAAAATATGTGCACTCGTCAACAGAAGTGCTTGTTTGGTTCAGCCTACTGCAACAAAACTACTAGAAAGCTAGAAACTACCTGCACTGCTACTCATAGATACATATTTCAGTTCTGCGCTTTGGAAACCAGAGTACCTACTAGGCCTATTGTGACCGGCCGCGAAAGCCGCCGGCCGGCCGGCGGCCGGGCCGGCGAAGAACTTCGGCCGGCCGGCTGTGAACGGCCGGCCTGCCCGTAATCAGGAGGTCCTAGTTAGTGTTTGTGACCGGCCGGCTTTTTCGGCCGGCCGAAAATTCAGGCCGGTCACAAACACTAACTAGGACCTCCTGATTTCTAAGCTTCAAGACCCAGTTTCACGCTTAACTAACCAAGACCCAACTTCTACCCCCCATTTAGGTGAATACAGATGTTACGCTGAGTTTCATCTTTATGTGAGTCAGAATCTGTCACAAGATTTAGGAAATTTGGCAGTACTAAAAATCTGTTCGACGATTACGTTTTACGCAGGTCTAGGTACAGGCGATTTGGGAATTGACCGGTGATTGGACTGCTACCCATGACATTGGATTTTTTTGTCATTCAAATTTGGAAAAAAAACAAATTAAAAACACGTTCGAAATCCAATAAAATACAAAATTGTCAGAGCTGATGGGAATCGAACCCACTAACATCTGTTTTGTAGGCACACACCTTACCCATTAGGCCACAGCCCTGTTCGATGATTCGATTAAAATTGTAACTAATGGTTTTGTTAAGAGTATCCGTGTAAACAATGTTACGTGCAGATAGATATCGATTGTCAACCTGCCACTATTATGGGGGTTCTGAACAAGATAATATCAGTTTACGTAAAATTCTAGCCAAAAGTCCTACCAGAGTTATGTTTGGCAGCAGAAACATGGGGATCCCCCAATCCCGGTAGAAAAACCCGGTTCCGGGTTCTCCAAAAGGTTCCAGACTTGCACTGAACGGTTCAGCCTTGGAAAAAAACGCCCCAAGCTTTGGATCTATGGTTCCTTTTGCGTAAGCGCAGGTTGGACCAATCAAAACGCCGTTCAGTACGCCGCGGTCTTTCAGCTCGCCAATCATATTGAAGATTTTGTTGAGGTCACGCGTGTAGGGAAGGGTCAGGTCGAAAACGGCTATGAAACGATTGTTCCAATAGATTCCGTGCTGTTTGTATTTCTGAAATACAGTCACACCTTCTTGTGAATTGGTGTTTTCAGAAACTGTTCAGTTTGCGGCCCAATAGGCTATTTCAAACTGAAGAATCAAATACTCTACGCACTCGTATAGCCGTATGTCTAAAACGTGTAGCGCTTGTAGTTAGGGTCGATTCATATTTAACTTACCTTCATAATTAGTAACTGTAACAGTTAGTAACTAGGATCAGATTGTGGCGTGATTTTTTGGCAATTTTACCGGATGGACGGACATACGGCTGTAAGTATGAATTGAGCTTAAATATGAATCGACCGATGCGCCAACGTACATCGATCATGAACTGAATGTCCTCTGGCCCCTCGATGTACAACAGGGTGCCCGAGTTTCCCTCCAACTCCGACTGGCATCCCACGGCTTGACTGGCGTTCAGGAATCGATTGCACGGAAAGAACCATTGCATGTGTTGTCGACTTTGCTGAAATTTACACCATTTTATACACTAATTTTCTGTGGCAGACAATATTATGCTTTTGTGACAACTTTTCTGCTTGTAGGTGTAGTTCGCATGGGTCAAGTTGACTCTACCCTCCATACTCTCCTAAGTACTAAGTAACGACCGAAATTTCTGCTACAGATTCCGGAGTCAAAAGCTGAGTCGGAGTCCCTTGATTTCAGTATCAATGTATATACATTTGTACCTATATTATATGTATTATGGTGCCTATATATATACCTAACTGTATATATACTTTAACTCCGCAATCAAGTGACTCCGACTCCGCTTTATGCACTGTGCAGTCGCAAGTAATTTTGGTCGGTACTGTATCTTGGTATTTTTGTCGGTGGAACGGTCACACATCTGTAATTAGCAAGATCAGTCCATAATTAAAAGTCTTCCCACAGTTTAGTCCTATGCCCTCATTTTTGTTGGTTAGTCGAGGTGCACCTCACGGCTGTGGCCTAATTTGAGAGCTAATGGTCGCCGCATGTCCGCAGCTATCAAGCCACAAACGTGCACAGTGTCATACTCTTCTCATTATGTACTCTTGCCATCATGAATAAACCCCAACAGTTTGATAATGCCTTACGGAATCGTAATAGGTGCTATCCCAGAGCGGGCTTTGCCAAGTTGTCGGCTTCCAGTCTGAGACCACAGTTTGCAGCGACACCCAAACCAGGGCTATTACTGTCGGGAATTTTATCTGGAACAAGTTGAACACAGTCGTACCTATCAATTCATGCTCTACAACATAGGTATATGAATGATTTCCTTTTGTTTAACTTTTTTATTTTCCGTATATATATGGTGTTGGTTATTGTACAGTTTATGGCTTGACTTACTTATTCTTTTGGAAACTTAAGGTTTACAAATAGCGTCAATTAATTTGTTCTTTTAGTTTTCCATTTTTGCTGTTATATAGGCTCATGTTTTCAGTAGCTATTACGCACTGGTTTGTTACATATTTGTTAAACTTTCTCTCAAGAATATAATATGTTCTTTTTGTATATGTACAGTACCGATAAGAATTACCTATGATGCTGCAGTCAGCATCACTGATCGAGCCCTAGCGTCACTAACTGCAGTCGTTGCATTGACGTCACAGGTCCAATAAATTGGAAATTCCTACTGCATTTCATCAAATGACTCCGGAGTCAGAGTCAGTGACTCCGCAATCACGCTCACATTAGTTTACAGCTAAATTGGATGCTTATATTATTGTGAGCGCGATTCCGGAGTCATTGACTCTGACTCCAGAGTCGCTTTGAAATTCATTATGCCAAATAAAATTGTCCAATTCACTGGACCTGTGACGTCAATGCAATGACTGCAGTCAGTGACGCTATGGCTCGATCAGTGATGCTGACTGCAGCATCAATAGGTCCACTATTTTCCCCCCAACTGCATTTAACCCTAGTTAATTCTGATCGGTACTATATAATATCGTTGACTAAGTTTTTCTATAACTATCTCAGGACAAGAAATCTTTTTGTTGGGTTGCCGATTGAAGTAAATGGGCACTTTTGCAGTTTTCCCTTGTTTTTGTTAGCACGATATGTTTTTTTTTAGTTTAGTAGGTTTTTGCGAACTTAGCTCCGTTCTTTCTTAACCTAGTCAAAGCCACTTACCATTTTAGCTGCACTCTTTTTGGTGAAAATTATTATACGGATCATGCGATTTGTGTTTACTACTACACTATATAGTGATCGGAACCCAATTATATATCATTATAAGACTGTTTTCTGTACTGTGTCTTTCCCTACCTGAACGAAACCTGTTGGAAAGATGATTCTTCCTTATGGAAACCTGATGTAAAAAGTAGCAATAAAAGACTTGCTTTTGCGTGACTGATTGTTATCTGTCGTCTGAGCACCTGCTAAGTGTTCTATCAACAAAGTTTGACAAAAATAACTGCTGAAACAGAAACTTTGGCTGACGCAAGTTTACAAAAATAAACACACCCCCGCCTAAAAGTGACGTAATATCGGGTCTTAGTAATTATTGCGTGAGAAAAAAAGCGTAAACTGAGAAAGGTTACTGTAGAATTTAATAATGGCGCTTCTATGGCGAATTTTAAAGTCAATATTGCTAAGTTTGTCAATAGGTCTGCAATCGGATAAATATCTTGTGATTGCTTGTAGAAAATGTCGTCATTTGTAACTAAATAAAATCGTGACAGATTGTAGTTTGGACATTCGGAAAGTTTTGTAAGCTCGTTATCTATTGACATTTCTTACTCTATAATCTCTTTAAATTGTTAACTTAATACTTAACTATTAATAGCCCTACTTGAAAATGTTGTGCTTTAATCTAATCGGTAAGCGCTTCTGTTTCTCCGAATTTGTTCGTTTAAACAACATTCTTAGCATATATACTTACAGTACCAACAATATTGCCAAGTAGCAACCGTACATTTTAGAGGGGGGAATGAGGGGACAATCCCAAATCCAATAAGCTGGGGGGTCCCAAAACCCAAACTACGGGCAACACTGGGTAAAAACGGCACTTTTTTCGAAAATTTAGCTTATTTTAGGTTGATCCGGGGAGGGGAGGATACCTAAAATTTGCCGAAAAATTTTGACCCCGTTATATGTATAATATAATATAATGGTTAGCAGATAGAAATAGCTTAAATAAAATTAGAACATCTTTAAATTTTAAGCAGGCCTGTTTGCAAGCTCACTTAAATTCGCTTATCTGTAGATTACTACGAATTGGTAAATTCTTAATTTTTTTTAATTTTATTTGCATTCTATTATTTGAGTACGGTACGGTGCCAACTAAGCCGTACTTAAATAACAGGATCACGGTTGAGCTGCCTCATTTCTGTTTGGCAAAATTATGTTTTTCAGTGTTTTCTTAGATATTTGATATTGAACCGATTTAACTCTCCTATACCTAGGCACTTTAAAAGTTTAAATAACTTTTTGGATTCAATACTTTTCAACGCTTTTGATTAATTGGTCGTCCAAAAGTGTAGGTAATATAAGTAGCTGCCTAAGGAAAAGAAATATATAGAGGGTGAATTTAATAGGTAAATGGAGTAAAGTTAGGTCCGTTTAATCCGCGTTTAATCTCACGGATTGCCATTTCATGGATAAAAGGAGTTTCAATCCAGTTTACAATGCAAATGCTGTTATATAATCGAACTAATTTAGTCCAACTACCATTTTCATTCGAGGGTAGTTTAGGAATGGGATCGGACTCCAAATTTTAATCCGGTTCAAGTTGTGGAATGGGTTCGGGCCTCGGGGTCGGACTAAGGTTATGCAGCTCACTAACCTGGACTTGTTTGGTCTGTTTAGTCCAGTATGAATCCAATATGGACCAATGGTCCATAAACCTCGGCTTAAACAAGCTAAGTTTTCGGCAAAAGCATACACTTTTGAGTACATTGGCCAGAGGCCATCGTAAACCTGTTGGGCCAGCGAAACTGTCTCTCAATTTACATTTTTCCTATCAATAACTTCTCCTTTTGCAGACAGTTAAACTGCAAAATTGGACTCAAAATTTTTCGGCAATTGGAACTTGAAAAATGCAGATTAAGTGCAGATTAATCACTGAACTTTATTGATTTCTGTTTATTCTTGCGTTGTTCTTATTTCTGTTTACCATGAACATGAAATGTTTTTTTACCAAATTTTAGTTTTGCTGCTGTTCAGTTTCGAAGCAGGCAGTAATGTATTGCTCTAATAGAATTATGCTTCAAATAGAATTATGATTATTACTTAGTGATCTTTATGGAACCGTGTGGTCGAGTGGTCAAGTCCTTTTGTCAATCTTTTATATTTTCAAATTATGTACTTTCTCAGCAACCGCAAAAACAGCAACTAACTGAACTGAATATTAACAGGCATTTTCTTGTGACAGATGCAAAGCAACGGTAGAAGACGTGCAAAACACACTCCGCACACTAAAATTTTAACGCTAGAACTGTGTTAAGATACCAGAATCAAAATTAAAGACCTGTTGGGCTGTGACCCAACAGGAACAAGCAAAGCCTAATGCAAAAGGAGCTTGAGAATATCAAACCTATATTTTCACTCTGTGAACCAAAACCTGCTGCGCAGCAGATAGTCATTTGCACGAAGTAATATCGTCATCAACTCATAGTTGCAGCTTTTTTCATGCATTAAACTGCATGTTTAGTTTATTAAAAGTAGCAGTATAGCCATGCTAGTGAGAATCAAAATCAGTGATTTCGAACCACATCAAGATCAAAAAACTGCAAAACTGCACACAGCAATATTTGCAATAACATAATTGCTCTCTGACATGGGTTACTGCAATCCCGTTTCATTGATGACCATTCTAATTCATACATATGTTTGCGTCAACCGGTCATCAATAAATCTCTGACAACTGCTCATTGATATAAAATTTGTTAACTAATGATGCATTTGGGCAACTTTTGGAAGCTCATTTATGCCTTAAGGTGGTAGTAACGATTTCGACGATTTCTTACATTAGAAATTAGAGAAATCTTTTTTTCGAAGCGAATAGTAAACTAGTCTAAAAGTAACCATAATTTTATGAAACTAGATCAAAATATACACAAATAATATTTTATTCAGTTAAAAATGTACAAGATAAGAGTAGCTACCACGTTGGCTTACTGTTTAGCAAGCCAATTTAGTAGCTAGCCTCAAACTAAGAATTTTGACAAATAAAAAAAACCAACATCACAATTTTAGTCTAGTTTACAAAAATTATTGCGGTTTTGCTGTGAGTTTCAAAATTGCGACAAAAACGTGCTTCAAAGTTATATCGTCGAAATTGTTACTACCACCTTAAATGTCGGTCCCTACCCCTACGTTGACTATGTACCTAGCAGCTTTTCGTATGCTTGATGATTGGAATACTGAAGTCAATTTCATTGGGTGCATTGATATTGCCATTTCTAAAAGCTGCAAGTAACGCCGTACTTGCCGCAAAAATGCACTCTGAGTCTCTCTCTGAGCATACATATTTGTGTTGGCTCTTGTAGTGGTACTGGTCTTGTTTGTGACATCGTGCCAAAGATAAATTTCATTTTATCTTTATTCTTAATTACGCCTTAAGTGAACTGTGAACAGTGGATAATTGAGACTATGTGAATAATGTGAGATGAACTTTTAAAGTGAGACTTGTGTGAGACTTTACTGCAAGTTTACTATGTAATCAGTCAAAAGAAAATATATCGACTGTTATGAATATTAAATTGGTGATAAACAATTTTTGCAACTAATATTTCATTGTGTTTAAACATACTCATGTATATTATGCAAATGAGCTTCGGATTTTGTGTGTACTTTAGCCGTGCGTTACGTACGTGCTTTTACGTACGAAGGTAGTTACAATGACACATAGACAAACAATGAACAGAGCTGTAGAACAGACACATTTGGAACGCACACTGACGCTCACCTGCAACCGCACAATTACGCTGATAAAAATGCACAGAGACGCACACAGAATTCTCATTTAGTTGCACGTTATTTTCCGCTCACCTCATTCTAAAGAAGCCTGCTGCGCTGTGGCGCAGCAGAAAAGTATACAGTCCACTTAATCCAGTAAAGGAATAAGCCTAAGACTTCAGCGAAGACGAATGGGCATACGCAGACTGAAGTAATGATGAAAATTACCTATTAAATTTATTGACTATTGATTGTTGACTATTATGTACCTATCGTTTTATGCCACGCAAATGTTCAATAGATACGTACAGATAACTGGACCCATTTTACCTATAGAATTTTTACGCGGCCCCCTCAGGGGCCGCCTATTTACTATATTCGGAATCTCAGATTCCTACGTTAAACTGGGTAGGTCAAATTTCTTTTTTTACGCCCAAAAGGTGGTAGAGCATTACGCACAGATTCACCTCTTCCTTGTGTTGGAGTTATACCAGGCTACGAGTAGTAACTCCAAAACAAGAGCATTCCTAAGCTACTTAATGGGAGGTGTTGAAAGTTAATTATCCTAAAAGTTTAGGGTTTAAGAATAAATTTAGGGCGAGTTTTGAGACCTGACATCCGATCCCGCAGGGTACAGAAGTAAGTGTCCCAGGTCAATTTTCTAGTGTTAATTAACACTAGAAGGGGAGGTACCTCGCTGTTGTGTCATACATTGCGTAAATAACAACATGACGATCTCTCAAGCCCTACCTACTGCTGCCGCAGAATGCAGAATATGCAGCTTGGAGACAGATTCGATCCACCGAGCTTCGGATCAGTAATCGGATGCTCAGTAGGTGCTAAGCACACTACCATTTGAGCCAACCGAGCTGACGAAAGTTTTGAATTATATATACCAAATACAATGCACGTTGTGTGCTAGTTGCAAACAATAGTAACAGACATTATCAATAACAATACCAACAATATCTAGTAGTTTTTTCTTGAGTTGAGATATTACATATGCCTCTACCTTTAGGTAAGCCATTTTAGGTTGCCTTAAGACTCAACCCTTGAAGAAAGTCAAGCGCAAATTACATAAAGTCGATGTCTTATAGGTCGCTGTTACTAGTCATTCATTAGTCAATGAATTGACATTATTGACCTGATATATAAATGGTGAATAACTCATTATTAATTCTTAGTTTACTGATTGGAAGCTTGTCGTACGCTAATCAAGGATGAACTGTTTGGCACACTTGCCTACTGCAGTGTGTGAAATAATGCAGCTCGTGCGCCATGCAATGCGCCACAGCGTGCGCCATGGCGTATGGAGCAAAATGCGCACTCGTGTGAATAGGCCTTTATGCATTCCACTGCTTGTGTTTCAGCCTTGCTACTGCTGCTGGCCCCCCTCTCTCAGGCGACCAGTTGCGACAACTCGGACTCAAGCCCCCTCCGCTGTCACCCGAATCTCCGCTCGCCCGTCTGTCGCCACAGTTGGGTCAAACCCGGCGGCGAGAGGGGGCTGGTGCGCAAAATACGGGAGTTGAGGGATCATATGCTTGGTGATTTGAGGAAGATTAGTCGCGCTGTCAGACAGGTCGGTCGATGTGGCAATTGGAAATATGGTCGAGGCAGCAATAAGTCTTTTTTCAGTACGGAGTATTAAAGTACGGAGAATTAAGTATTAAAGCTATGTAATACTTGGAAATTAGAATTGAGAGCAAAAGGAAGACATCAGCTTAATTAATAAATCACTAAATCAGTCAGTAAGAAATGCATGGAGTGCTTAGATTATCTGCAAGTAAGAGTGAGAGAGCCGATATGAGTCTCGTTTAATCTACCTTCGTTTCTATTTCACAAAGGTATATACATACAAAGGTACAAGCACGTATTAATTACGAAATATCGCCTGATTTGCTACGAACTTCGTACATTTTCTTAACAAATGGTCAGCGACAGGGTTCAGTTGAAATTTATTTAAATTATACCTATATATGCAGCACAGCAAGTCTCTGTTCTGCTGAATTTTCAACTGGTCTAAAACCACGGTTTAATAAAATCTACGAAAATAGTAACAAGTCATTCAATATTTCATAATGAACTTATGTACTAATCATATGAAAACGTACGTAAAACCATAGTTTCATTAAACCACATTTTGTGAAATCCGCCCTTAATGTTGAGTTGTGTGTTTTTTAGCAAAGCTGTGGAAGCTCTGATTGTATGCCAACGGACGATCATGAACGGGTGCTGGGCGGAATCACGCCAGAGGTTAGACTAGAAATGATTGACTGTCCACTTTCAAGCCTGAACAATCCTTTTGTAGGTAGGCAGCTAGTGCAGGTATTTACCTAATTCATTGACACTGGCTGGCACCAAAATAGAATAGCTCGAGAATAGAATAACTCAAGAATAGCTGATCTCAGTTAACCCTAGACATAATCATTAAATTAGTTTTCACTGTTTCGTCGATAATTGGTACGCATTAACTAATCACCATACATTTCATATAACTTCGGAATTGTTTAAATAGGAAACAGGACTCGAGAATACCAAGCGAACAGTAGTTACTACTACTACTAGACTAGAGAATAAGGTTGATGCAAACGGTCATAAGAATGCTAATTAGTTCATCAAGTTATGCAAACCTACCTATACTCTTTATCCGTCCTTGTGTAGCAACGGAATACCTAAATTCTTCTGGAAGCGAGATTCTTGGGTGCAACATATTTCAACATAGCCAATTTGACGATGTTTGGTATGCAAGCGGTTTTGGGGGGCGGACCTTTCTGAAATATAACCGTATTAGGTGGGGCAGTAATGTCCCATATATACCCCTGAGTCTGCAAGCTAGAAATAGCATCGGTTTCACCTGAATAGAACCGGAACCTAAACCGCTATCCTAGACCCGGAGCCGGTAATGTGGAACCGGAGCCTTCTCTGTGAGCCTTATCCAAAATTGGATTTAACGGATTAGATTTAAATCAATTTTGCGAATAACACAGCAGAAAATAAAAATATTCGCCTGAAATTTTGTCTTACACGTCTCACATGGATTATCTAGAAGTGTGCCAAGTTTCAGCCAATTACGTGCACTTTATGCTACGTAAGTACGTAATTGACGAAATGAAGTTAAATCTAATCCGATAAATCCAATTCTGAATAAGACCCTATGCTTAACCTAGGCTCAAGTTGAGCACCTTTTGGTTAATCCCACGCTTGGGTGTTACATTTCAGCTAGAGGATTTGACGTTCAACAGTTTGTGGCTACTGTTGCGTACCTGGCAGTCGGCGCTTTGGTCCCAATGCTCCCTCACCCCCTGTCTCCGCTGTGCGGGGGGCCCAACCAGTAGCCTGAGGAAACACCTGGATCGATTTATCTGTCTCCTCCACCATTTTGCCCGACTGCACGACCACCGGCTTAGCTCTAGTAGCAGTGCTGAAACATCAGCCGAACTGGATTTGTCGGCTCTGGGCTGTGGAGTGAACCAGGCTGAGCCTGTGTTTCGACTCTGCTGTCATCGACTTACGACGGCTATGGTCAGACACTTGAGTGCTTTGCTGGAGGCGACGGGTATTATTAGGCTACTCGATTGGAATGCGGAGTATGATCTTTTGTTTTAGCTTTTTTTATGAGGGTCGATTCATACGTCAATGCTCGTACAGCCGGCAAAATTACAAAATAATCACGACAGCAAACAGTCTAAAGATCGAATATATAAGATCATGGCGTGATTGTTTCGTAATTTTGCCGGTTGAACGGACATACGGCTGTTAGTATGAATCCACCCTAATACTGCCACATTTGTGATCAAAATCACGTCATATGGATTGTATATATGTTGTACATATATGGATTAATTGGGTTAGCTTAACTTCAGTAAATCAATACAGGATTATCGACTGTTCATAAAATTCGACACGGCAGCACAGATTTATTTTGAATCCGCCAAACAAAATACCGTGAATTTGATGATTTTGCTATGATCTGCTAAGATGATTTTAACTTTAAAGTTAGGTATTGAACTTAATCAAGTTAATCTAATCCAGTTTATCTGAATCAGGGGTTTATTTTGATCGGGTTGTTGCATAAATTACAATTCACCAAGATTGTTCAGTTAAATTACATGCCTGCGTTTCACTGCAGGTTGTTTAAGGTGCAATATGCTCAAATCATGTTCTACGTTAAACCTTAAACCTGCACTGGGAGCGGGCGTTGGTCACCCATTTCTGAAAACGGAAAAAGACGGGGTATCTTCAGAACACTAAAGTCTGACAAAAAAATAGTTGCACCACTCGAGAAAACGAAACATGTGATTTCGTTACGAAAAGAATAGATTTGGACTATCCAGAATTCCAGAGTACTGCAGTAGTCGCAGAAGTCATACCTACTAAAATTAGCAAGGGGCGCATCTTTTTTTTGTCAGACTAGACTATATACGGCATTCATTGTGAGTCTCCTGATTTTGAGGTTACTTATAAATTATAATTGTTACAGTTGTAAGACTAAAGGAATTGCCGGAAATTGCTGAACCCTGAAACAAAACAGGTGACACGATTTTGGTGACTACTCGCTGTACTCTTGCTGCTTGAAATTCGTTCTTTTCGTAATGGAGTCTCTTGTTTCTTTTTGTCTCAGGGTCCAGCATTTTTTTGTCAGACTATATTAAATTTGACACAACCGATCATGTTCAAATATTGCACTGTTATTTTGTTACAGTTTGATCTCTCTGTAAATTTGTGATCTGTGTAGGATTCAAGGATTCAAGTCCTTGGCAGCGAATCTGTATATTGTTTTGTAAATTTAGTTATGTTGTTACACGTTAAAATATGTGGGCAACTCCAAGTAGCCTAAGTAAGATCGGTAGATAATTTTGAGGGGTAGTTTAGAGTCACCATTTTGACCCAGTTTTACAAATAAATACATATATAAACTAAAAATTACGAGACTATAATTTTACTAAACTACATCAAAATACTCGGATAACTTTTAATTTGGTTGTCAAGGTCAGGACCCAGAGATACTCGGTAGGAATCAGGGAGCAAAAAGGGTCAGGGTGCCCGACCCGAGCGGAAGGGAGATGTTCCTTCTTTTGTTTTTTCGGCAACAACCGGAAAAATTTCGCAGTTTCGACTTTCAATTCAGTTTTTGGGTATATACTTTTTTGGCTGCAACCAGAAACATTTTGTCATTTTTTAATTTATTACTCAAGTTTTGAGCACTTTTTCGGCCATCAGGGGGGGGGGAGGGCCGGAACGTTGAATCGGGGCTGCCTGCTGTCCGAGGGAGGAGGGGATGCTGATTCCCTGGGGGGCGGGGGGTGGATACCCCTGTTAAGACCATCTATTGTCAAGACGAATTTTAAATGACATTGGAACTTGGAGCAGACCGGCTTTTCTGTTAGCCAACCTTTTAGGGCCCATTCCTTTACCGGTTTAAATAGACGACTTATTTCAATCCGATGTCGTGTATTGGATATTGGACTAAACGAGTTAAAATTAAAATATTTATTTAGCTTCTTTTTAGGGATGGAAGTCTCGGTTTTTTTTCCGAGACCGAGACCGAGACCGAGACCACGAAACCGAGACTACCGAGACCGAGACCAAATTCCGAGACCGCCAAAACCGAGACTTTGGGTCATTTTTTGCCATTTTTTTACCGATTTGTTTGATGACTTTTTACACGTTTTTAAGCAAAATTACAAGACCATGGTCGGACACCTTATGTATATATAACTAAGACCTACATCACGGCAATGGTGGTTACATTCCTGGTTCGTTCCTCCTTTTGTGTGGGTGTGGGAACCTGTCATCTTAAATACTGTGAAATTTTGAACTCTGTCCCAAAACCCAAAGCAGACGCAATTTGTCCTTGTTCTCGCCAGAAAACAATTTTAGACACTGCTTGGCCGAATTTAGTTAAAAATAACTCAGATTGTATTGGAATTACCAATGTTGTGCTAAAATATATACACCCATGATAGAAAGGGTCTATGGCTCAAAAATTAGACCTGCACGCCATGACGCTCTTTCATTCTTTGCCTCAGGCGTGACACCCCTTTAAGTGGGCCCCCTCAATCCCCTGGGACTAAATTTTAGTTGGGAGTGGAGTCTTCCCTTCTCATCTACCGAACTACATGTGTCACAGCATAGCTCTGAGTAGTGTGTTTAGTTAAACTTTCACAGATTTATGTTTGATTTTTAGCTAAACTCATACTACAGAATTGGAAATTACAGTTAAGTTGTATGTGAAGCCACCAATTGGCATAAAAAAGTTGACCAGCCAAACACTAATTAATAGTACTAAAGAATAAAATATAATAATCACAGAGACAGACTTGAAAGATAATATGAAATAAGAAACTTAATCACAAACATACATTTTTGTGTGTGTACTGCGTTTACTGATATTCTAAACAACCACAGTAAAGTTGTTTTCGGAAAAAATGACAGAATCTCACTGTTAGGTGGGAAATTTTGGTGAAATAAAAACTTTCCAAAAAACAATTCCTGCCAAAAATATAAACCAAAGGGGGGACCACAGGAAAATTTTTTACAGATTTGAAAAACCGAGACCGGGTATAAACCGAGACTTTTCGACTACCGAGACCGAGACCGAGACCGAGACTGGGCTAGTCTCGGGTTTTGACCGAGACCGAGACCAAGACCGAGACTTCCATCCCTACTTCTTTTAGTCAAACTGTTTCTAAATTATTATCGGACAGGGTTTAACATGAGCATTAAAATTAAAGTCAGTTTAATCCAGAGGTCCTGGTAAACATGTTTGTTCAACTGTCGCACTAAAATTAACTGTAAATTCGGTAAAGAAAAGGGCCCTTATACTCATTACTCAGTATTCTTATACGTTGTCAGTGTTAGTGTAGTACAGCGGGTACATATGTATTGTGCGTGATGATAATTATTTCTACCTTATTTTACTGTGGTTGTGATGTAAGTTTTTCTGCAGCTGTGCTACATAGCTAATATATATGCGTAATATTGTAAATAAACGTATTTCAGTTAGTTTTTTGCTTTCAACTAAAAAAGATAAGATTAGACCCTAAGTTACTGTCTTGGCATGACACCCACACAACCAAAAAAAGTCCGTTTTATTATGAACCATGCCACAACAGTGCAAGGGGGTGGCTGTACATTAAATCACAGTTGCTTATACACTGGGTGAAATTCTAGAAAAAACGCACGTTTATCTCACTAACTAACTTGGTCACCCTTCTAGAACTTCACCCAAAACCTCATAACGCTACTGCAAATAGAACTGTGGAAATATTTAAATGTGCCAGCACAAGTTGCATTGGATTTTAAAGATATGTATATACTCCCGCAATTTACCAAATTTCGGCTTTCTTTAAAAACGGATTTAACGGATTACGCTAATACAGGCTATAAAAAATGAACGAGAACCAAATTTTTACCGCAGAACCTTCAAATTCGATAAAAATGCTTTTATATAAAAATAAAAAACATTGTAACAATAACTAGGATCTAAAACCTTAACGAAAACTAAAAAAACTAAATGAAAAAATTAAAAACTGTTTAACTGCACTATAATTCTGTTTTAATAGGTTAAAGCTATTTTTAAATAAATTCACCTTTTCACCATAAACTTGGTGGCGTCAAGTTAAAACAATCCTGCATAAACCAAAAGACTCGTTTTATGTTAACTCGTGCACGCTAAATTAAAATTAACTTAAAATTAATCCGCTAAATCCGTTATTGTTAAAAACTTGTTAATTTCAACATATCAACATATCGTCACAAACAATTGAATAAAACAATGCATAAAATCCTCTTTACCAAATCTTTTCAATAAGTTAACGGACTGGGACTACCTAGATTAGATTTAGATAACTAAAACAGTTTAACTGAATATATTATTGAATCCAAACCTTTTGCTAGGAAGAAGCAATGTAAGCAGTGCATAAGAAAGTTAATCTTTCAAAGGCAATCCATCTAATCTAATGTTCAAATCAAACTTAACTTTACCATCAATACACGAAATTTTAATAGTAAACGAATCATCTGACAACACGCAAACTGTAGATCCACAAGTTAAATATGTATAAATAAAATATATTAGTCTATGATACAGTACCATTTATCGAGGTAACATGCAATAAGACACCTAGCATCTAGAGTCCAAAACTATTTATAATGATAGCTTTAGAAAATTAGTTATTATATAACCCTTGAACAAAAATTTTTAAAAATCAGCAGACGAAACGCCATGTAAACTTACAGTGAAGTAAACTATTTTTTCTTTATTTTCAAGGTTTGTTATATTTGAAAATTTCCTAACAGCCATTCTACGTTCATTTTATGTTTATATGTACTATGTACATAATATAATACATTTACGTTTGTCCGTAAGCAAAGTTTTAAAAGTTTAAAAACGCGTAAAAAACCATCAAGGCATCGGTTTTTCAAATTTTCTTACGGACACGTACAAGCATAAGGACTATGGATTATGCGATCAAGCTCTTTTACTATTTCCTTTTTCAACATTAAGCACCAAGTTTTAGCCGATAGTATATATATAACAGTGCAAATATTCCTGGTTCAAAGTCTTACGTAAACGTCTTCCTGATTACGTCAACGGTTTACGCAATAGCAAAGCATTGCTATTTGCAAATTTCTACCAATTGCGTGGTCCAAAACTGTAAATTAGACTGTAAACTGCTATTTATTTACGCAAAAAGTGTCAATAATATTGACAGCTAGAAAAAATGACTTCCCCTTTCACTACTGAATATTTATACTGGCATACTTAGCTCACATATTAGCTAGCTAATAGCTAATATGATATTATTAGCTACTTTCTGAGCCTTTAAAGTTAGCTAAATAGCAAAAATCGTCCATAGGTAAAATTTGACAGCCTTCAAAAACAGATGTGGTTGTCATCAAAAGGTACTAAACTTTCAACAGCCGACAAAAAATTGAAAAAACACAGACTTGTTGTGAAAGTTTATAAATAATAAATGTAGGTAGGTAATTTTAAACTTTTTATGAACCCAAAACTTCTACGCAACTTCGAATTCAAAAGTTTATACAACTATATCTTCTACGGTTCTTACATTTTGCACTTTCATATCGAATACTCGACTAATCCCAGCGTACACGTACGTATAATTCTATAAACTTGTAATCCAAACACTATTGTTAGTTCAAACCTGTCTCTAGAACACAATATCAGTATGGGTGGTCTTGAGTCTGTCCTGTTCATAAGAAAGTGCTACTCACAATATGAAATTTACTCATCAGTAATTTAAGTCTATTCATACGTTGCAATACATACATATATATATATATATATATAATATATATATATATATATATTTATATATATATATGATATGACGGTTTCTGAGAAAATGACCACACGGTGCTTGGCTTTTTTGGCGACCCCCTTCGATTTGCTTTATTTTTTGATATTTTGTAGGTGGACCTACCACATTAACAAAACCGTAAAAATTAGCTCTGATTTCGCTGCAGTTTTTCCAATATACGACTCTGAAAATCACGATTTTTCGTAATTTTGATACCCTCAAGTTGTCGTCGCGTTAGTCAATGTTACTCCTGACATACACAACTTTCTACCATCTCCTATTGAGTCAACATTGATGAATATTTGGTGCTACATTTGGCTTAATTTGGTGCTGGTACTGCAAGTATGTAGCTTACCAGAGCCCTTCAAGTCGGACTTTTTAGCACTTTTTCGACTCTCAATTTTTAGGTTTTTGGTCCAAACAATTATCTCAAAAGGCCGGGCCGGTCGATTTGTTTTCATGCGTTTGTAGACCTATTACCCTGCTTGGTTGATGCAAAATTTCAGCCAAATCGATTTGGGAGTACGACCTCTTTTTTGAAAAAAATTGCGACCAACTTTTCGTGAAATAACCTAGTTTGACGTTACAAACTCAATCAAGCTTCGTGCCTGTTGTCTTTCATTTCATTTCATTTCATTTCATTTCTTGTTGTCACGCTTTTTTGCACACTCAGACTAAATATAATAGTCTTTGAAATTGTGCAACTTGTTGTTCTAAAGCTGTTCGGGTTTTCAGGTTACGTTAGTGTAAATGTCAATTTTTCCCTCAAAACGGGTTATCGAATTTTTACTTTTTGGTCTCTGGTGTTGAGGCTAAAATCAAAGCAATCAAAAACTTTGTTGTAATTCACTTTTATGTGTATGTGTTGAGTTATTTTGGTGTCAAATAGTTCGATATCGAAAGGGAAGTTGAAGAAATTTCGCACCAAACATGGCCAGCTGACACATTGCTTGGACTCTATTTGCCTCAAACAATCCCATTTTGCTCATTTTAAGTGCTGACAAATCAAATAATTCTGTGCACGCTAAAACTAGGTATAAAGGACTCTGAAACTTTGTATTTAGTTTTTCTAAAATAGGTGGTGTTTTCAAGTCAGACTAGTGTAAATGTCAATTTTTTCTTCAAAAACATTTACCCAATTTTCATTTTGCGGTTTCTGGGGTCACCAAATTTGAAGCCCCAACATTTAATCGTAAATCACTGTATATCAAACTTGCTCGAATTTGGAGTGGCTTAAGAAAATAGAAAAAGGAATCTTTTAATTGGAACCTCTTCTGGCTACCCCTCTGTCAATTTTTTAAAAAAAATAAGGGGTGGAAGGCCTCTGTTTCAACTTCGTTACATTTGGAAGGAGAAATTGTTAACATATTTACACACTCTTAGCGTTTTTTAACTATGTATTTTAATGGTTGAAATCAAGAGTACTCCGGCCGAAATAGTCCTTTTACGCCTTGATTTAAAGGGGGGCCACCCCCCTCAAATCATGACATGTCTTGATACCAGGTGGGGACCCGCTTCAAATCAGGAAAGTGATTTGAGGAGAATACCACCCTGAAATTAAGACACCACACCATCGATTTTATGCTGGTAGCGTGCTGAAACAAGGGGTGGGTAACCCCCCTCAAATCAATACACATCTTTGTGGAATTCAAATGTGGAATTGGTGATGTGTCGTGATTCGAGGGGGCACCCACCTCCTGAAATAAATTGGCTATTTCGGCCGAGCTTCGTTCCGGCCGATTAGCTAGAACAGGGAAAAGGCATATTGTTCCCAATTATGTACTCTTGGTGAAATCTATGTAATTGCTCTCGCAAAAAGTGCACAGGATTAACTCATTTATATTTTATTGTTAACAAACACATTGAATAAAAGTTTACGGAAGCAACGTTATTTGCGAAAAAATAAAACATAGAAAACAAGGAAATTTATAGCATGCTATATCATATAGAAGAGGAATCATAAGTGTACGTTTCTATGGATTAGAAAGGGTTGTCCTGTTCTATAATGACAAAAAATTATATAAACTATTTCGGAACTTAAAAAGGGGTCTAGACCTGGCAAAGTAAAATGAAATCGAGTACTGTACTGAAATCTTTCCAATTCCTTCTCATAAAACACATAGCTCGCACAACATAATCTGAGTTTTGGCCTCTTCTTTATAGATGTCTTTTCAGTATCCAAATGAACTAAATTGTCGTATCATCTATATCGCTTAATGCGGTTTGGTTTCGGGCAAGTTTGATATACATTCGTGTAAACATAGTCACCAGCTATTTTAACTGATTCAACTTCGGCCGAGACTTCATTAACGCTAATTTCAACTATAGCGCTTTTTTCTAACAGATCATGTTTCAGTTTCTCATACCAAGCTAATACCCAACAAATTACAGTCTTTCAAACTCTTGTTATAAATGTGCAAATAATTGTTTAATGGTATTCTTCAACATGAAATATACAATAATGTTTTGAACTGTGATTGTTTTGAGAACGTTCTTTGTCAAACCAACTACCACGCTGTCAAGCAAGACAACATATGGAGCTATTACAACCCAACTCCAAACCAAAGCACTGAAGTTCTGGTAATAAATATGCAAAAAACATTTTTGATTTAACGCTACTTAATATGAGCAACTGGAGATTTTCTGACGCAAGAAGAGTCAAGGCAGTGTGCCAGCTCGCCATTTTTGGTGCAAAATTTCATCAATTTCCCTTTTTATAATAAACTTTTTGACACCAGAGTTATACAACACATGCATATAAAAGTGATTTACGATTAAATGTTGGGGCTTCAAATTTGGTGACCCCAGAAACCGCAAAATGAAAATTGGGTAAATGTTTTTGAAGAAAAAATTGACATTTACACTAGTCTGACTTGAAAACACCACCTATTTTAGAAAAACTAAATACAAAGTTTCAGAGTCCTTTATACCTAGTTTTAGCGTGCACAGAATTATTTGATTTGTCAGCACTTAAAATGAGCAAAATGGGATTGTTTGAGGCAACTAGAGTCCAAGCAATGTGTCAGCTGGCCATGTTTGGTGCGAAATTTCTTCAACTTCCCTTTCGATATCGAACTATTTGACACCAAAATAACTCAACACATACACATAAAAGTGAATTACAACAAAGTTTTTGATTGCTTTGATTTTAGCCTCAACACCAGAGACCAAAAAGTAAAAATTCGATAACCCGTTTTGAGGGAAAAATTGACATTTACACTAACGTAACCTGAAAACCCGAACAGCTTTAGAACAACAAGTTGCACAATTTCAAAGACTATTATATTTAGTCTGAGTGTGCAAAAAAGCGTGACAACAAGAAATCACAGGCACGAAGCTTGATTGAGTTTGTAACGTCAAACTAGGTTATTTCACGAAAAGTTGGTCGCAATTTTTTTCAAAAAAGAGGTCGTACTCCCAAATCGATTTGGCTGAAATTTTGCATCAACCAAGCAGGGTAATAGGGCTACAAACGCATGAAAACAAATCGACCGGCCCGGCCTTTTGAGATAATTGTTTGGACCAAAAACCTAAAAATTGAGCGTCGAAAAAGTGCTAAAAAGTCCGACTTGAAGGGCTCTGGTAAGCTACATACTTGCAGTACCAGCACCAAATTAAGCCAAATGTAGCACCAAATATTCATCAATGTTGACTCAATAGGAGATGGTAGAAAGTTGTGTATGTCAGGAGTAACATTGACTAACGCGACGACAACTTGAGGGTATCAAAATTACGAAAAATCGTGATTTTCAGAGTCGTATATTGGAAAAACTGCAGCGAAATCAGAGCTAATTTTTACGGTTTTGTTAATGTGGTAGGTCCACCTACAAAATATCAAAAAATAAAGCAAATCGAAGGGGGTCGCCAAAAAAGCCAAGCACCGTGTGGTCGATTTTCTCAGAAACCGAGTCATATATACATCCCCTCAAGGCATAATGCCCTACACGGACCCCTGTTAACTTTCCAAGTTATTGTGTACCCATTTACCGACCAGATGAGGATGGACTGCTGGGTTGGCAGGAGCAACGTGGCCCTAATCTCTTGCTCAAGGAGACTACGTATAACCGAGTGGCTGGGATTCGATCTCCCAACCTGCAGATTAGAAATCGATATCGAACACCGTAACCTGGCCCTAAAGTAGGATGAAATTATACTGCATATGTAGTTTACGTAGGCTGTTTTGTATTCGGGTATACAAAGCAGAAAATAACGTAGTTTCTCATGCTAGTTTTAAATCAATCAAATATAACTGTTGAGCTTTCCTGAAATGGGAAATAGTTGAAAAGCATTTTACACATGTGCGCACTGAGTTTTTGAAAATACAAATTTAGCATACTTTAGCTTTACTTTAGCACATTCAGTGGAACATTAACTTATATATATCTTAAAAATCACAAAACATTTTTGTGGTGTCTAAATTAGCTATCAAAAAAATTTAACAGACACCTTTCAAAGTTTCAAGTTTTAAACTCCGTACCTCATCGAATTGGAGGTATTTCTTCCTAAAATACCTCAATTTATAAAAGCGACTAAAACATCCATTTAAGAAAACAATAATTAGAAAATTTAGCTCTGGATCAAACACTAAAACGAAAAAAAAACTAAAAATTACAAATTTTTACACAGTGATACTTACAGATAGAACATAGAAATACGACCAAAACACATTAAATTTCACATAGTCAATCAAAAAACCAAATCGACAGACATATTAATTGAAAGCAATTATTATGTGCCTTCAACACAGCGTATAACATTACATTTAATAGGTTAAATTCATACTTACAGCCGTTTGTCCGTACAGCCAGTAAAATAAAGAAAAAAGTCTCACCCCTACCCAAAAATAATCGATCCTGGCAAAACACGTTAATCAATTTTTGTAGTCAGGAATAAGATAAAACATGTGGCTTGATTCCAATGTAATTTTGCCGGCTGAACGGACAATAACGGTTGTAAATATGAATCCATCCTTAGGCCCGATTCACACAGACGTACTTTTTACTTTTTACTTTTTACTTTTGGGCCAAAAGTAAAAATTGCGGTTCACACAGAACGTACTTTTTACTTTTTACTTTTGGCCAAAAGTAATAGTAGAAACGCGTTCTACTTTTTACTTTTTACTTTTGCAATCTAGCCAATCAAAATGCTCTGAGAGAAGCTCCGCCTATTGAGCATCATTATCATTGGGTAGATTTGCATTTTGACAGACATGTGCGCCAAAGCCAGCCAATTGAATGCGATCTTCCTTAAGTAAAAAGTAAGCCTGTGTGAACACTTTTGCAAAAGTAAAAAGTATAAAGTCAAAAGTAAAAAGGCAAAAGTAAAAAGTAAGTCTGTGTGAACCGGGCCTTAAGATCACAGCGCAAACATTTCACAGTTCCCAGAATTGTATCCAAATAATATAATTAAAAATATATAATACAACAAATTATGGACAGACTAAAATATATAATATGTTATATACAAATTGCACAATGCACACCGATAAAATACAACAGCCTTAATTGAGAAAACATACCACAGTTTGAATTAGAAAAACAAAGAATTTTCCACCTATTTTGCCCAAAGTTTTATCACACAACCTGAGTTTTATGCAATAATGTGTTCAAACATATTGGCTAATAAATTGAGAGAATGGGAGTACCTACTCAAAAAAATCGACATGGGAGTACCAAAATTTGGTATGATCTTAAAAATATAAAATCGCTTTTGCTAAAGTCACACTTGGTAGCTGGCAACTGCACAGGAGGTTGGGTTGGATTTGACATTTATATAGACCCCCTGCATGTACGAACACAGTATACACATATACATTTTTTGCTGTTTGAAAAGTTAATAAAACCGTAAGCCGTAACGCCAGTTCTGTTTGTCTTGTTGTATCTTTAAAACCAAATAAAGCCGTCAACACTGGCCAAGTTTCTGCACTAGATGATCAAAGTTTTTGCTTAATGACACCCTCACGGACAAGTATGAACAGGCTTTTGACATTATGAATGCGAACAGCTAAAAAATGTTGTTGAAACACAAAAAAAACAAGTGACTAAAAAGTCACAATCACAAAAGCATTTATGATCAAATTGTGGCAGGAAAAAATCACAAACAAAAACATAACGGGAAATTAGCAAAACTTGATCATCCAATAATCGAATTCAGAAAGGCGAATCTTGGGCAGCACGGACGGACGGTGTAAAAGAACGGGAATCAGGCTTGGATGGCAAAAGTAGAAGATTACAGAGGATAATATTTTGCAGCGATGATTCTTCCAAGGCTTAATCCAAATCAGAATCATGATCCTAAACCAGCAATCAATCAATAAAATATCAGCTGAAATTAGATTGAACTTGCTTAGTTTATATATATAATTATATATATATATATATACTATTATTACTATAATGACACATATTATAAGAGTAACGAACAGAAGTATCATAAAAGTTCGCAGAGCAACTATATACATAAAACTGCTTGCATTGACATGACCGTAATTTCAACCTAAACTTACAAAACTTAAATCAGTTAGTATTCTAAAATGCTAAAAGGCTGCAACTGCAACCCCGTCCCCCTTCCTATATATACAGCATGATTATATAAGCTAATAGGCTCTATATACCTCAATATATACCTCTGGTCTTGCGAGGGGGGCTACCGGCATATCGCGCTGCCTGAGGGTGGGGGGGACGGGAAGGGCAAACTCGTAGCCCCCCTTTGACTGCATCTGACGCGTCAGGGAGTCTAGCTGAAATAAAAGAAAACACTATCACCATAATAAATAAAAACAAATAAAAAGTATTGCGACTAGCAAAAAAAATGAGGATAAGCCATTGCCATTGGTTACCAAATGTGGAAGAAGGTAACTTGGAACTCGGTCTAAACTAAAACGTTCTGTTCAAATGAAAAAGATCTTTGTAAGGAAAAGTTTCTTGGTGCTGATACATACGATAACCTACCGACCCCTGTTTAAGTCACCTGTTCTACATTTCCGCCAATAACTACTGTGAAGTGAGACTAACAAAAAACTTCAAATCAAAGATAAAAAAGTCAAGCGTGAAATAATAAAATTTTCAATTCACCGAAACACTAGATCCGTTTGGATGTTGAGATTCGGTTGAACCGATGTGACCCACGTGCTTGAAATCCGATGGCACCCCGATCATGCTTGTGTCCAGCTTGCGCAAACCCTGCAAAAAAATAAAAATCAATACGTGCTGGTACTCAACAATTCACAAGCAAAAACTATGGCTGCATCAAAACACGCATTTCGACCAGACACGTAAGGGGGCCAAAATTTTGGGGAAGGCCTCACCGGACAAATTTTGGGGACACTTCGTCCCCTTTGATGAGCCAAAACTATAGTCTAAGATTTGCAAAATTTTTCTCAAAATTGCTGCAGAATTTTCATCAATAGTGGTAAATTAAGTTTACTAAATTTTGCCAAATTTGCAAGATCATTCCCCAGGCCCCTCAATATTGGGGGCTCCCCCACATCCAACCGCATACGTGTACATATGTCTCTACCATCAACCCGGCACCACTAGCCCCCCCTCTCCAGCCGCTGCGTATTGCACACAATAGACAAGCGAAAATGCAGTGCAACTGACAGAATTGTGATCCGAGGCGAAACAACACATGAGCTCATTGTGCATAGCCCAGCGAAGTGCGCGCAACTGCATGCTCAACGTGGCGAGGACTCCGGCTAGATCACAGACTCCGTTCTCAGAATATATAAATTTATGAAAACCTAAACAAAGACAAACACATGAAATCAGGGTTGGTTCAGCTGGAGTTAACGTGCAAAAGCCAGATGTCGTCCCCAATTTGACATATTTGCACGTCCAAATAATCCTGCGAGGATCTAGAAGATAAAAAAATATAAAAAACTAAAACTTCTAAGGAGATTTAAGATACGACATTATATCAGGGGCGTACCCAAAAAAATTTCAAACGTGGGGTTCAGCCAAAATTTTTAGCTGTGCTAGTTAGTGAAATATAGAAGTTACTAAATATAACACGGTTGCGGGGGTCTAGGGGCGGCAGCCCCCAGCAGCTAAAGCTTTTTCGTGAAATAAAACTTGCAATTGTGAAATAAAAACTTAGGAATTGTGAAATAAAACTTGCATTGAAAATGAAATTTTAAGCAACACTTGCCGAGAAACCAGAGTGAACGCGGGGGTCTGGGGGTGGCCGCCTCTAGAAAAAAGTGAAGAAAATTTTGATTTTCGGATTCGGGCCAAATTAGAATTAGAGACGTATACAGGGGCGGACCGTGACCTCCAAAAAGGGGGGGATACGGCATAAACTCTTTTTACCTTTTTTGACCTTTTTACTACGTTCTTAAGCTGCGTTAATTTGCGCTACTATAGTTTCCAGCTCAAAAACGCCCCCCCCCCACCACCCGCTATTTGCGCTATACACGCTACGACAGGTACCCCCCCTCCCCCCTTCTCCCCCCCCCCCCGCTATCGAAGTGCTATAAGTGCTATATGCGCTATATAGCGCATATAGCACCTAAAATGGCAGCTATAGCGCTTCGGAAAACAGCGCTTTTTTGGCAAATTATACCACATTTCGAAATCCGAAAAATATAAAAGTGCTATAATAGCACAGCGCTATAATAGCGCATAGCAGGTGCTATTTTTTTCTGGAGGCGCTATTTTTACTTGGATAAAATTTTTATTTTATTCGATAGCGCTTATAGCACCTGAGGGTGCTATTTGCGCTATTTAGGCGCTATTTTGTGCTATCGGCTATTTTAATGAAAACTTGTCTACTTTTTAGTACGTATAAGATCTCTCAATTAAAATTAAGAAGTTTAACATTCTTTTAAACTTTTTGTTTGTGTTTTCATGGACGATATTAAAAAATAGCGCATATAGCAAAACGACAGCGCATCAAAGTGCTATAAGCGCTATTTTTTTCATAGGCTTAAAAAATAGCGCTTATAGCACCTGAGGGTGCTATTTGCGCTATTTGGGCGCTATTTTGTGCTATCGGCTATTTTAATGAAAACTTTTGTACTTTTTAGTACGTATAAGATCTCTCAATTAAAATTAAGAAGTTTAACATTCTTTTAAACTTTTTGTTTGTGTTTTCATGGACGATATTAAAAAATAGCGCATATAGCAAAACGATAGCGCATCAAAGTGCTATAAGCGCTATTTTTTTCATAGGCTTAAAAAATAGCGCTTATAGCACCTGAGGGTGCTATTTGCGCTAATTAGGCGTTATTTTGTGCTATTGGCTAATTTATTGAGTAAGCGCCCACCCCCCCCTCCCCCCCGGTTGTTGGATTTGTAGTGCTTTCCATTCCTCGCTCCTATTAGTCAAAATTTTAGGCAATTACCCAACATGACTATCCGATCTTCGTCCTATTGGTTACGCAAAATGAACCCCTAGAATGGTAAAAAGATTCAGTAGGCGCCCACCCCCCCACCCCCCCTTGGTTGGGTTTGTAGGGCTTTCCATCCCTCGCTCCTATTAGTCAAAATTATAGGCAATTACCCAACATAACTTTCCATTCTTCGCTCCTATTGGTTACGCAGAATGAAACCCTAGAAGGGTAAAAAGATTCATAAATAAATAAAAAGATTCGTAAATAAAGTATTCTCCAGCATATTAATATTCTACTAAAAACACATCATTAAAGGAAACAACCAAAAAACATAATATATAACTTACTTGTTAAGCAGGAAAAGAACGAGAAATAGTTTAAAGCAATAATGAGTTAATAATCATAATTAGATAATACTAATCAAGTCCAAGCAGCGTCCAAGCGCCTAAATAGCGCAAATAGCACCATCTGGTGCAATAAGCGCTATTTTTTAAGCCTACAAAAAAAATAGCGCTTATAGCACTTTGATGCGCTATCGTTTTGCTATATGCGCTATTTTTTATATCGTCGACTAGAACACTAACAAAATTTTAAAAATAATTTTAAAATTATTCTAATTTATTGAGGGACCGTATACTCACTAAAAAGGACAAAAATTTTCAATAAATTAGCCAATAGCACAAAATAGCGCCTAAATAGCGCAATTAGCACCCTCAGGTGCTATAAGCGCTATTTTTAAGCCTATGAAAAAATAGCGCTTATAGCACTTTGATGCGCTATCGTTTTGCTATAAGCGCTATTTTTTAAGCCTATGAAAAAAATAGCGCGTATAGCACTTTGATGCGCTATCGTTGTGCTGTATGCGCTATTTATGCACCATTTTTTTATATCGACGTCCAGAACACAAACAAAAGTTTTAAAATACTTTTATAATAATAATTTTTAAATATAATTTTTTATAAATTTTTTTATAAATAATTTTAAAATTATTATAATTTATTGAGGGACAGTATACTCACTAAAAAGTACAAAAATTTTCAATAAATTAGCCAATAGCACAAAATAGTGCCTAAATAGCGCAAATAGCACTCTCAGGTGCTATAAGCGCTATCCAAGAACAGTATCACTATTTAAAGGGAAATTAACACAAACACCAATAGGCCAGCGTAGCTCAGTCGGTAGAGCGTTAAGCTAGCAATCTAGCAATGGGTGGTTCAAATCCCCCCTGGCCATTTTTCTGTAGAAGTTTCATCCATATCCAAAAAAAATAGCACATATAGCACCGTCGATAGCGCCTATAGCGCAAATAGCGCATATAGCACCTTCGATAGCGCATATAGCGCAAATAGCGCATATAGCACCTTCGATAGCGCATATAGCGCAAATAGCGCATATAGCACCTTCGATAGCGCATATAGCGCAAATAGCGCATATAGCACCCCCAAAAAGCGCTATAGCGCAAATAGCGCATATAGCACCTTCGATAGCGCATATAGCGCAAATAGCGCATATAGCACCCCCAAAAAGCGCTATAGCGCAAATAGCGCATATAGCACCTTCGATTTTCTTTGCGGTTATTTTCTTTGCTGGACTGTTATTCTTTATTGCTTTCAATTATCCTATTTTGACCTTATATTTTGGTTATTATTATTCCATTTTATTTTGCGATTATATTACTTGCTCTGCCACACATTTTCGTTTAATGGCGAAGATTTGTTTGAAATGTAATGCTTCCATCCAGCCGGCGGATGTATCCGTTACGTGCCTGTGCTGTAAAACGTCGTATCATTATGCTTGTGCTCAACTGAGAATCGACACAGCTCGCGCTTTGTCCAACCCTGAAAAGCAACACCCGCTCGCCTTTGTCTGTACCACCTGCAGAAATCTCCTGCCACAGGTCCCTAATCTTAAGGGACAAATTGATGAGCTTCGGGTCCAGGTGGAGTCATTGAAATCCTCCGCACCTGCTTTCACAGTACCCGCCTCGGAGGCAACAGAGGAACGTTCGAGCGTTAAGGTGGGCGAACAGTCTGGGGACTCGGCGTTGGCTGCTATATGTGCACGTCTCGAATCTCTCGAGTTAACTGTGCATAAGTTCATAAGCAATTTTGATATGAACAACTTTATGGTGCCTTTATCTAGGGCTGTGGCGGATGCTACTTGTGATGCAATATTCGACGCAATGGCCGAGTTGGACGAAATCCGTGAAAAAAGGGATAAACTGTGTGTTTTCGGAATGGAGGAGATTAATGGGGAGAATGACCTATCTCGATTCCAAGGTTTTTTGGAAAGGATCGGTCTGCCGAAGGACTGGGTGGTTGAAACATGGAGGGACGCACCTCAGCGAACTGGGCCAAAATTGTTGAAAATAAAAGTCCGCGACCAACATGCCAAGAAGGGCATATTAGAGGCTGCTCGTGCCAAGCGATTTCCTGTTGGTCTAGGTCTTAGAAATGACTTAACGTACAAGCAAAGGCAGTCACGTAAATTTGCGGCAACTCAGCATCGTCAAGGCCTTGCGGCTATGGGAGTGCGCCCAAGTTTTCGGCAGTCTTCGGCTACTCCAAATACTCCCATCTCTTTTGTTGACCCACCTTTCGTTGCGGCCACTTCAACCGCAACCTATGCGGCTCCGACTCCGACCTCATATTCATCGTCTGCTACCGTTGGCACCTACGCTACCTCATTTCCCTCGGTCCCCGAAGGCACCCCGCATACTCCCCGTTACGCTGACGTGGTGCGTCTATCAAGCACGCAGGGTTTGACCATGCAGGGAAACTAGTTGACGCTTTTGGTTTTGAATATTGTATAAATTTTGCGTCAGATCCACACACCTTAAAATGCCTGTACTTTAATGCCAATGGAATAAGGAGTAAACGCTTAGAACTTGAGTTTATTCTTAATAACAGTTCACCAGATATTATGTGCATTTCGGAAACCAAGTTAGATACTTCTTTTTCTACCGCAATTTTCTGCTGGCATCCTAAGTACAGTATTATTCGTAAGGATAGAAATAGAAATGGTGGCGGAGTCTGCATAATAGTAAAAAATGATCTGACATATACACTTCCAGACATCAATGCTAGTTGCGCTTCCGAATCTGTTGCTATTGATGTGTCATTTCGGAATGTGTCTTATCGTTTTGTATGTTTTTATAGACCACCACATGATGATAATGCTTTACAGTTCTTATTGGATGACTTAGTGTTGTTGTCAACTGATTGTAATATCTTTATATGTGGTGATTTAAACATGCCAAAAGTGAACTGGGATTTATATCATGTGAATTATGCCTTCGGTCAGGTTTTTCTGGATGGTATAGCCTCCTTAGGGCTGGAACAATTAGTTTCTGAGCCAACGAGATTTAATCCCCCACATATTTTGGATGTCCTTCTCACAAACAATGCTGATTTAATCAGAAACTGGTACATCTCTAATCCTATTGGTAAATCTGATCATGCTTCACTTACTTTTCTAATCGAAGTCAAAGAGTTTAAACCCAAGCAAAAGTTTTACCGTAATTTTTATGCTATGGATAAGGTAGGAATTAGTACATACTTAGCTAATATTGACTGGCATACTGTATTGTGGCATGATTATAACCCGCAATCCTGTACTTCTATTGTTGAATTGTTTTGGTGTAACTTCAAGCATATTGTTAACTTTGCAATTCATAACTTCGTTCCATTAACTCAACCAAGAAAATCCAAAATGTTTTGGAATTCTTCGTTAGTACAACTCGATCGCCTGCGTACATCAGCTTTTAAAACATGGACTCGAGATATGGATTACAGGGCCATGGTCGAATATAGAAGATTAACTGTAGCGTTCGATGCTGCTCTTATACGTTTCTGTTCAAACCATGAGAATATGTTAGCTAAACAGAAAGATTCTCGAGCCTTTTTCAGTTATATTAAATCTAGAGTGAAACCTAGAGATACTATACCTCCTCTGAGAGAAGTAATCGAATTATTACTGACACATGCAAAAAAGCGGAACTGCTGAACTCTCATTTTGCTTCGGTTTATGTAGATGATGATGTGACTCCCAATATCGTTGCGGGGGCTTTTCCATCGTGCTCACATTTATGCTTCGATGTACTTGATGTATACTGTAACCTTTCAAAGCTAAAATCATGCATGGTATCTGGTCCAGACGAAATACCGTACTTATTTTATAAAACATTTGCAGCCGAACTAGCCTTTCCTATTTTCTTTATTACTCAGTTTGCGTACCACTTTGGTGAGCTACCGGATGACTGGAAAGATGCCAATGTAACTGCTATTTATAAAAAGAAAGGGTCACGCTCAGATGTCGATAGTTATAGGGATGTCTCTTTGTTGTGTGGTGCGTCTAGACCGCTAGACGCTATATTAAACGACCATTTATTGAAACACTGTATGGATAATTCTGTCTTTTCTTCCATGCAACATGGTTTTCTTTCTAGACGCTCTACGGTTACAAATCTTATTGACTCTTACTCCAAATGGGTTAAAATATTAGACAATCATGAAAATATTGACGTTGCTTTTATAGACCTGAAGAAGGCTTTTAATACTGTTTCACATACAAAATTACGTAGCAAGCTAAAGATGTTGGGGTTCAATGAAAAGCTTTTGAAATTATTATTTTTGTTTATTAGCGGTCGTAGGCAGCGAGTTAAACTTGATGATAGTTATTCAAGCTGGAGTCGTGTTACTAGTGGCGTCCCTCAGGGATCAGTATGCGGCCCAACGCTCTTTTTAATATATGTAAACGATCTTTTGCTTGAGTTGGGCAGCAAAGCATCATGGTATGCAGATGATTCCAAAATCTATAGTTCTGGGATGGACAGATATGTCATGTTACAAGCGCTTTTAGACAAGTTTAGTGATTGGGTTAAAATTTGGCAAATGAATATTTCTGTTAATAAATCATTTATTTTACCTCTTGGTTTCAATAACGTAGCAGGACAGTATTTGTTTGATAACTCTGTTATAAATTATACAGATGGTGTATGTGATTTGGGCATATATATTAGCGATAAGTTTAAATTCTCTCATCACATATCGAATGTTGTAAAAAAAGGCAATTTTGCTTTGTATATGCTTCAATCGGGTATAGTTTCGCAAGATATTGATCTGAAAATTCGCTTATATTGTATCTATGTTCGCCCAATCCTAGAGTACGCGTCTGAAGTTTGGTCTCCATTTCTTATTAAAGATATTCGGAAATTAGAATCTGTCCAAAAAAGATTTACTCGTAATTTCTGGAATTTGAGAAACCTGGAGTATGAAGAGAGATGCAGTATTTTAGGTCTCGAGACTCTCGAGTTCAGACGTTTGTTTCGAGATTTGTGCCTTACGTATAGAATTGTCCATGGCTTAACTGTTCTGAATCCATATGACTTGTTTAAATTCAGTGAGGATAGCCGTACGAGAGGTCACTGTTTTAAACTGCGGCAATCTATTTGCCATTCTAACACGGCTAAGTATTGGTTTACGAACCGAATTGTTGAACCATGGAATTCATTGTCAGAGTCTACCGTTTCTGCTCCGTCATTTAAGAAATTTAAGGAACGGTTGACAAGCGAGTCTATTAATTTAAAAAGGTTTTTAAAGGTTTTTAAATAAAAACTAAACATGTTGGTTGTTTGACTATTATTTTTATTTATTCTGATTTTGTGGTGATTATTAGTTCATGGCGACGACTTTTTCAGTTTTTGTTTTTCTTTGTTTATTTTTAACATGTTATCAGTCTGTTATTTTTGTTTTCAATGCTTGTTTATTTGTTCTATACCGTTTGGTCCTTTATTTTTTTGAAGTAAATTCTTCTTCTTCTTCTTCTTCATAGCGCTTATAGCGCATATAGCGCATATAGCTCATAAAAAAACGCTATAACACAAAAAGTGCTATTTCGATTTCGCTTACACGCGTTCGTTACCCACATCACAGTTCCGAATTTTGACGTCATTAGGCAAAATTTCGTTACGAATAAATTTTAAAACACAATAGTGCAAACTTTCAGCTGTTTCATTATTCTCAGGGGCCATATTGCGAATGACAATATTATGGTTCTTGCTATTTTGCTCAAAACAGTTCGCTCGAGATTGTCAATACGATCGTTCACAGCTTTGAATTTTTGGTCTATGGTGGCCTGGTATGAATGTCTAGATTGTCCAGGGCCTTTCTGAGTTCTGGCAGTTTCGGTTTGACCCAATCAGCATTCCACTGTAAGATTCGCAACTTGCTGTCCGGTTGCTTGGTTTTGTGCCTCTGATTCGCTCCGCGGTTTGTGGGTTGAAGGCTTGTAGCCGCTGGCACTGTAGGCGTGTTGGTGCACCGAGAACATTTCCATTGGACAGCTCCATTGGTGGTTCTTGGTAAACTGTTTAGGTCTTCTGCTGACAGATTGGTGCATTTTATATGGGTCCATTTGGTGCACTGCGCGCACAGAATTGAGATACCGCGCCATGTGACCTGCCTATCACAGACTGCGCACGGATATATCTCGGCGTCGATCGGGCCTGGGTTTGGGTGGACATTTCCACCCATCAGAAGTAGCAGAAGTAGTAAGGTTAGCGACGGTAGCAGACTTTTGTAGACTGCTTTCTTGTCACATCTGTTTCCAGTCTGCTAGCCACAGGCACTCGCCGGGCAGAGCAGGCTGGTCTCTCCTGCCCGGCTGCCAAAAACACGGTTTGACCACGGGTGGTACCCCCCGGGGCCTTCGGCGGTGCTGTAGGTTGCTGGTTGTTTGGCGGGATTTCTCCTCCATGGACCACGTAGCTTCCGAATCCAATTCTTCCACTGGACGCAACCATCTCCGGTCCACGCACTATATAGCTACATATGCAGAGGCTTTAATGAAAGTTAATAACAAAGACGAACGAGCCACTAAGTTGCAGGGGTCTGGGGGCAGCAGCCCCCAGCAAAAATTGGAGATTTTTTCAATTTTTAGGCCGCATTTGGTCAAATCAGCGTCAACATTTGCTCAAAATCTTTCGTCAAAGCTTCGTCATTTTTATTTTCTGAACGTCATTTTTAAGTTTCATTTCTGCAAATGACGCCATTTTTGACTAGAAAAACCCTGTCCCAGATTATGTATTTTAAAGAGTGAATAACCAGTATCATCATCAGCTTTGCAACTTAGGCATCTGTGCGTCTGTATGTGTATTTATATATGTATGTGGGCTCATCATTTAAACACCCTTGTGTAGCTGGTACCGCTCTGTCAGCAGTCCGTGGTCGTAGTACACTTGGCAGCCGTAGCACCTTCATGTCCTTACTTTCTTCCGCAAAGGAAGTTGTTTTGGTTTGAAAACACGACATCAAAGCAAAAAGTACCCGTATTGCTTCCCCACAAATTGATCGAAAATGGGGGGTAAAAAAATATGGCTCCCGTAAAATATGGCTCCATAAAATATGTACTTTTTAGCAATTTTACCACTCGTAAAACGCCTTACAAACGCAAGATTACTAAACCACAAGGCTGCAGGGGTCTGGGGGCGGCAGCCCCCAGAAAAAATAGGAAAAATTTTCGATTTCTTGGCCAAATTCTGTCAATTGGAGGCGTATCAGAAAGTTTTTCCGGCCAGAAAATAAAAACCAAAGGACACAAGGTTGCAGGGGTCTGGGGGCGGCAGCCCCCTGAAAAAAATTGGCGATTTTTCCAATTTTTAGACCGAATTTGGTCAACTGGAAATTTTATTTAACTGGCAAAATGACAGAAATTTTTCCGACAAAATTTAAAACAAAAGATGGGAGTGTCAAATCAGACGGTGTATTCCACAAGTAAATGTAGCAAAATATACTCGTGTAGACATGCACATGCAGCATAATGTAGTTGTGTAAAAAGGAAAGGTTTCCGACCGGACCATAAAAACCAAAGGGGGGACCCTTGTGTAAAAAATCACTGGGGAAAAATTTCGGGGGGGGGAATTCCCCCCATCCCCCCCCCCCCTGGATACGCCCTTGGCTGACTATGCCATATGCGCAGGTGGTGCCGGAAAACAGCTAGACCCCATGACAAGAGAAACTTGTCAAAATTTTGTTGACCCTTGTAAAAGGAGCCATGTTTTGGGTGCATGATTTTGTCAGCTTCTTTGCCGGGGAAAAAACCTGTGGCAAAAAAAAAGAAAAAATTTGTGGCAAACAAAACCCATGTGGGGGAAAAACCCACCCCATAAATCACCCGAAAAGTGTGTTAGCGGTAGTTTTTAAACGCTATGGCACGTATTTGGAGTAGTAGAGGCCCCTGATGCCTAAATTATACGCAGATTTGCTATAGGGCCTCAGGTACACAAGTTTGAAAACTGCCCTTCGCAGCCCATTATAAAATTTTGAATTTTTAAATTTTAAAACAAAACACCTTAATTTCTCCTGAAAACATTGAAAATAACTAAAAAGTTGCGATAACGCTTCAAATGCATGCAAAGTTTGCACTTTATGGCTACTTTTTTCGCCATCGACCCTCAGTGGGGGGGACCTTAAGGGGGCGCTCTGAGTAACTTCCAATAAATCAAATTGCTATAATTTTTTGTTTTTTCCTGACTTTTTTGCTTAAGTAGGGTAATTGCGTTTTTAGGTGTTTTTTTAAACTACCGTAACTGCACTTAACCTCAACAAAAACTAGGCCGGTATTCATAAAAGTCGAGATAAAAAGCTCGGCTTTTTATCCGTAAGTCTGGCTTGAAAAAGCCGGGATAAAAAGCTAGGCTTATGCGCAAGCTTGGATTTTTATTCGAGCTTTTTGTTTAATCCAGGCTTGTTCAAGCCTGGCTTTTTATCCGAGCTTTTTATCCATAATGAAAAAATCAATAAAATATACGTGGAAGCCGGGATTATAATCCGAGCTTGATTTTTATGAATACCATAAGCTCGCCTTTTTATCCCAGCTTTTATGAATACCAAAAAGCCTGGATAAAAAGCCGAGCTTGGTTTTATGAATACGAAAAGCCGGGATTTTAAGCCGGGCTTGCTCAAAGCTCGGATAAAAAGCCGAGCTTGCACTTTTATGAATACGGGTGCTAGAGAGGTCTTTTTTACAATTTTTTACACCTTCTAGCTTTAAGAAAACTATATTAAAAAGCAGATTATCTTTTGCAATTTTACGCCTGCAATCATTTGAATACACCCCATCAGCGGTTTTTTTGACTAATTTTTGCGCCACAGTTATGAAACTCAAGATCAGCCAACAACTACTAAACTTCTTGCAGTTATGGGATCAAGCACCCGTATTCATAAAAGTGCAAGCTCGGCTTTTTATCCTAGCTTTGAGCAAGCCCGGCTTAAAATCCCGGCTTTTCGTATTCATAAAACCAAGCTCAGCTTTTTATCCAGGCTTTTTGGTATTCATAAAAGCTGGGATAAAAAGCCGAGCTTATGGTATTCATAAAAATCAAGCTCGGATTATAATCCCGGCTTCCACGTATATTTTATTGATTTTTTCATTATGAATAAAAAGCTCGGATAAAAAGCCAGGCTTGAACAAGCCTGGATTAAACAAAAAGCTCGAATAAAAATCCAAGCTTGCGCATAAGCCTAGCTTTTTATCCCGGCTTTTTCAAGCCAGACTTACGGATAAAAAGCCGAGCTTTTTATCTCGACTTTTATGAATACCGGCCAAGTGCAGTTGGGGGGGGGAAATAGTGGACCTATTTTTGGAGTAGAGCACCTTGAGGGAAGCATTTTTTGTAATAGAACCCCTATCCACAAATTTGGATTTTCTGAGCTATGACCCCTTAAAAATTGCATTTTCAGTGTTTTTGGAAGTGAGCGTAGGCCAAAGTTCGAAGCCAAAAATGGCTATAATCTTTGTTTTTGGATAGTTTTGAGTGCGTTATGGTGTTTTAAGGCATCGTCTAGGCTTAGTTGGCAGGATCCTTTAGGCTAAGCTGGCAGGATTTTTTCTGAAAATTTCGATTTTTTATTGCCTAAGCCTGAACCTAAGCCTAAGCCTGAACCTAAGCCTAAGCCTAAGCCTGATACTAAGCCTAAGCCTAAGCCCCATACTAAGCCTAAGCCCTAAGCCTAAGCCTAAGCCCAAGCCTAAATTAAGGCCAAGTTTGAATTTGGTCAAAAATTGGACGTTTCTGGCGAATTTGGCAAATTTTTCGGCAGGAACAACGCGGTCAAAGAGCCTTTGTTTTGATTCTAAAAAATTGTAACCAATAATCTGACACCATTTAGACACGATTAGAATGGAAAAAACAAGAGCTTCGAAAAAAAATTGCGAAAACGTCCCTCACTGAGGGTTCAGATTTCGGGTTAAGGGGGCGCTCCGGGAATCAAGGATTTGGGCCGTATTTTTTAAAAACAGCCAAAATGACATATCATTCTTGAAGGAAATTTGCCCAAAATACTATTTCTGATGTTTTGACGTGCATATCTCCATAGCAAAAAATTTGGAAAAAATTGGACAAATTACTGATTTTATTCGACTTTTACACAAATTCAGCAAGTAAGCCAGTTCATCAACGCTTTTTGAAGTTTTTCAAACAGACGATACGTAATTTTTATTAGTCGTAATGAAAAATTAAAACAATTTTATTGCGTTCTGTGCAAAAAAATTGCACAAGAAACCATTTTCAGAAGCAGCAGACTCAAATATAGGCTGTGTGAATACAAAACCAATTTTTCGGCATTCGATTACAAATTGCTGGTAAGATATTTTTCTACAAAAATTTGCACAATTATAGTCTTAGGCTCTGCGCAGTTGAACAATTTTTTAGTTTTTTAAAATAAAGCTTAGAAATTTTTTTATAAGAATTTTATTGCTCAGAGTTCGACTTCGAAAACACATAATGACATTTTTTATCCAAATCCGACATAAATGTTAAAAACCAAAATAATGTTCAACTAGAGAAGCACATAAGCTATAATTTGGTATATAAAGTGTGACTATACGCAAAGTATAAGCAGAGTTATCGTTTGCCGAAAATTCACTCACGTTTGGTGCTCTGGGAGTCACGTGACATGATCACGTGATTTGAAATTTTGCCTCCAGTGTTCCTTTGTGCCATACTACATATATGTATAGTAAAGCTTGACATTTGCCAACTTTTTTGCCAATTTTCGATGTAACCCCCGATTCCCGGAGCGCCCCCTTAAATGCAGTTGGGGGGGAAATAGTGGACCTATTTTTTTGAGTAGAGCACCTTGGGGGAAGCATTTTTGCTTCAAGAACCCCTATTTCATTTTTTGGATTTTCTGAGATATGACCCCCCGAAATCTGAACCCTCACTGAGGGACGTTTTACAATTTTTGTTCCAAAGCCCTTGATTTTTGCGTTCTAATCGTGTCTAAATGGTGTCAGATTATTGTTTACAATTTTTTAGAATCAAAACAAAGGCCGGGTTCCAGCCGAAAAATTGGCCGAATTCGCCAGAAACGTCCAATTTTTGACCAAATTCAAACTTGGCCTTAATTTAGGCTTGGGCTTAGGCTTAGGCTTAGGGCTTAGGCTTAGTACGGGGCTTAGGCTTAGGCTTAGTATCAGGCTTAGGCTTAGGCTTAGGTTCAGGCTTAGGTTCACGCTTAGGCAATAAAAAAACGAAATTCTCAGAAAAAATCCTGCCAGCTTAGCCTAGAGAATCCTGCCAACTAAGCCTAGACGATGCCTTAAAACATCATAACGCACTCAAAACTATCCAAAAACAAAGATTATAGCCAATTTTGGCTTCGAACTTTGGCCTACGTTGACGTCCAAAAGCACTGAAAATGCAATTTTCAAAGTGTCATAGCTCAGAAAATCCAAATTTGTGGATAGGGGTTCTATCACAAAAAATGCTTCCCCCAAGGTGCTCTACTCCAAAAATAGGTCCACTATTCCCCCCCCCCCAACTGCACTTGATCCCAGATTTCGGGGGGTGGTATCTCAGGGACCGTATTCTCAAAATTACCTGCAGGTAAAGTTAGGCTAACTTTACCCACAGGTAAGGTGAAGGTAAAGTTAATTCTGTGGGTAAAGGTTAAGTTAAAATTGAAAACAAGGTTAACATCAACGGTTGAGGTTAAAAATTTGCACAATACATTAACTTTAGCTGCGAAACAAGATAAAGCACCTTTCTGACCAGAATATTAAAGGAAACTATAGCTATTACGTTGGCTTTAGTCAGTGTCTGAGAATACGACTTTACCTTCACTTTACCTGTGGGTAAAGTTAGCCTAACTTTACCTGCAGGTAATTTTGAGAATACGACAAAACTTCAACGTATTCTTAAGTTTAATACATCAATTTAAAACTAAGAAACCGCATATTTCAATGATATGAGTAATCATTTTATATGGAAACAAAAATTTTTTTGCTACGGCTACAAAATTGTCCAAAAAATTAAAAAAATTTTTATCACAATATGCCCATCAAATGAAAGCTATTTTCATTTTGAACAACTTTCCTTCAAGACATTATGGTCAAAAATGTCGCTGAAAAAATTAAACGCCAAAGTCGGTTCCCCTGAGCGCCACCGTGCAATCAATATGAACACCACGCAAGCATTTTTGCAAAGTTTGATGAGTCTCGAAACAATTTAGCAAATTTTATGACTGCATCAAAATTGAAACTTTGAAAACTTTGACTAATTTTTGAAATGACGTAGCTCAATGGTGACTCAACCAAATTTAACAATCTATAGCTTAAATTAAAGACAATTATCTAGCCGAGATGCCATTTTTATCAAACTTTTGTTATTTGCGATTAATTCTCAGTTATTTTAATTTCTATCAAAAGTGACGTTTCAAAAAGCCTATCATATTAAGCCAAATCATAATAATTACAACTCAATAAGTTCGGCGCCTCCATATACATGTGCTCCAACAGTCTGCAAAGTTTCAAGCGAATTGGTTTTCGCAGCTGACACTAGTCTTAAGGGGGTGCTCCGGGAATCGGGGGTTACATCGAAAATTGGCGAAAAAGTTGGCAAATGTCAAACTTTACTATACATATATGTAGTATGGCACAAAGGAACCCTGGAGGCAAAATTTTAAATCACGTGGTTATGTCACGTGACTCCCAAAGCACCAAACGTGAGTGAATTTTCGGCAAACGATAACTCTGCTCATACTTTGCGTATAGTCACACTTTATATACCAAAATGTAGCTTATGTGCTTCTCTAGTTGAACATTATTTTGGTTTTTAACATTTATGTCGGATTTAGATAAAAAATGTCATTATGTGTTTTCGAAGTCGAACTCTGAGCAATAAAATCCATATAAAAAAATTTTTTAGCTTTATTTTAAAAAACTGAAAAATTGTTCAACTACGCAGAGCCTAAGACTATAATTGTGCAAAATTTTGTAGAAAAATATCTTACCAGCATTTTATAATCGAATGCCGAAAATTGGTTTTGTATTCACACAGCGTATATTTGAGTCTGCTGCTTCTGAAAATGGTTTCTTGTGCGATTTTTTTGCACAGAACGCAATAAAATTGTTTTAATTTTTCATTACGACTAATAAAATTTACGTATCGTTTGTTTGGAAAACCTCAAAAAGCGTTGATGCACTGGCTTACTTGCTGAATTTGTGTAAAAGTCGAATAAAATCAGTAAATTGTCCAATTTTTTCCAAATTTTTTGCTATGGAGATATGCGCGTCAAACATCAGAAATAGTATTTTGGGCAACTTTTCTTCAAGAATGTTAGGTCATTTTGGCTGGGGCCGTATTCTCAAAATTGCCTGCAGGTAAAGTTAGGCTAACTTTACCCACAGGTAAGGTGAAGGTAAAATCGTATTCTCAAACAGTGACTAAAGCCGACGTGATAGCTGCGATTATCTTTAATATTCGGGCAAGAAAAGTGGTTTTTCTTGTTTTTCACCTAAAGTTAATGTATTGTGCAAATTTTTAACCTCAATGGTTGATGTTGACCTTGTTTTCAATTTAACTTTACCTTTACCCACAGAATTAACTTTACCTTTACCTTACCTGTGGGTAAAGTTAGCCTAACTTTACCTGCAGGTAATTTTGATAATACGGCCCCTGGTTTTAAAAAATACGGCCCAAATCCTTGATTCCCGGAGCGCCCCCTTAAAAAATGTACGCTATAGCCCAATTTCAGAAAACTGAAGTTTGCCTACACATACGTATTTTCCAAAAAATAGAGCAAATTTTTCTGTGCTAAAATCCGTTGAGAAAAGTTTCAGAAGCCAAAAAGTAGCTAACGTAAAGTTAGTGTGAAAAATCAATATTGGTCAACGTATTTTGGAAAATTTTTGAGAAAAGTTTGCCTACACAAACAACTTTTTTAAAAGTTCCAACTGGCAATTAGCTACATAGAACTGCTTCAAAAAGTACCAAAAGCCATATAGAATTTTTTGGTATATCGATTTAAAAATTTTTGCCATTGAAAAATAGGTTAAAATTTTAAGTTGAACAAAATTTGAACAATTAGAAAATGTAAACAAAATTTGAACAAATTAAAACAAGTAAATGTAGCATAATATACTCGTGTAGAGATGCATCGGCTTTGACGAAAAATAATAACAAAGAATAGTTAAGCGACAGAGTATCAGGGGCCGTATTGTCAAAATTACCTGCAGGTAAAGTTAGGCTAACTTTACCCACAGGTAAAGTGAAGGTAAAGTCGTATTATCAAACATTGACTAAAGCCAACGTGATAGCTATAGTTACCGTTAATTTTCGGGCCAGGAAACTGCTTTATCTTATTTCGCAGCTAAAGTTAAGGTGGCGCTCCTGAAATGTGACTTTTCAGAAAACGGCAGTTTGGGGCCAATTTTAGATACACAACGGCAAGCTGGTGTAAAAGTATGCCTAAATACAAAAAATGAAGTTGACTGATCCAAATTAGCATTCACTGTAGACCAAACGTGAGTGGAACTTCGGCTTGCGATTTATCGTCGCAAGTAAGTAGCTGTTGCACAATCAATAGCTCATTTTGCTCGCCTAAACGTGGTCGAGCGGTCGCAAAAAGTCATTTTTGATGAATATGATTGATATATCGAAAAACACTAAAATCGCGATTTTTGAAAAACATAAATTTGGCTAAATTTTTTAGATACTATCGATTTGCCAAAAATCAAATTTTGCGACCGCTCGAAGATGACAGGGTGCATTTATGTGCCAAATTTTAACTTTTTTCGTTGAGCCAATTTTTTAAAATCGCAAGCCGAAAATTTGCGTTTGTATTCACACGCACTATATTTCTGTCTCATGCAGAAAGTATTGCGTTAGTTCACAAAAAAATTATACCACACTCAATAAAACACCAAAAATTTTTAATCACGTTTCAGTAAAACACTACTGCTAGTGTTTTTCAGCCTTTCAAATTCATTACATACGTGTAAATGCACTGGCTTGTGAAGGCATTTCCGTGAAAATCTAGGCCCGTATTCACATACTAAGAGTTATTCACATACTAACGCTAAGCGTTTGCTAAGTGTTAGCGCTTAATTTGTACTAAACTGTTATTCACAAAATAAACGCTTAAAAATTAGTGTTATACTAAACTTAGCGGCCCGAATTCACATACTAAGAGTTATTCACATACTAACGCTAAAGGCCGATTCACACGGTGCGTTTTTGCCGCTGCGATTTTGACGCAAAACGCAAGCCGCAGGGTGTCGCAAGCGAAACGCACCGATTGAACAAGCTTTGCGGCCTTAGTGCGTCTCGCAGGTCAGTTTGCTGCGTTTTTACTGGTTCAAAAAAATGACAAACTGGTCCGCGAAAATTGTTTATGCCAACACGTCCGCAGCATCAAAACGCAATGAAATCGCGGGTCAAATAACAGTCTGGCGTTTAAAACGCTGCGGCAAAATCAAGACGCAGGCATTCCGCACTAAAAACGCTGCGTCTGTTCAGACATTGCGTTTTGCTTGCGGCAAGCTGCGTTTTGCCGCAGCGGCAAAAACGCTGCGGCAAAATCGTCGTAAAATCGCAGCGTGTGAATCGGCCTTAAGCGTTTGCTAAGTGTTAGCGCTTAGTTTGTACTAAATTGTTATTCACAAAATAAACGCTTAAAATTTAGTGTTACACTAAACTTAGCGTTTAGCAACTTTTGTGCTTAGTTTTGGCTTTGGCTTGGAGTGCGCTCCCTGCTTGATGTGGATCCGGAATTCGTTATTTATCGGCATTTCCATTTGGTATTTATAAATCTGATTGATATATAGATATAGATTTATTTAAATTACTATTTCTTAGTAATAATATATATTTTTCTCGAACTATACATTTGTAAAAAATGTTTTCAGCAGGTGGATTCCTGAAAAATGCAAAATCAGCTCTACATGTTTCAGGGGGCATATTGTGAAAAATATAAATTTTCAAATAGAAGTTCTGGGGCCCTTTTTCTAAAATGGACTTAACTGGACTTGACTTAACTGGACTTAATTAAGTCCGGAATTTTGGAATGCAAAGTCGGACTTAAGTGGACTTAAGTGGACTTAACGCTGCCAGTGGACTTAATTAAGTCCAGTCGCATTTCTAAAATATCACCGGACTTAAATTTAAGTCCGATCGCATTCCAAAAATAACAGTGGACTTAAGTTGCAGCTGGACTTATTTAAGTCCGACTTAACTTTTGCACGTTTCTAAAATGGACTTAATTAAGTCCACTTAAGTCCGCGGACTTAAATTTACACGTATTTGGGAGAATTTTAAGTCCGCGTAACTTTACGCGGACTTAACAGATTTAAGTGCTTGATAGCTCTTACATAATCGTTTATAACTTTTGACATACTGAACCGATTTAGATGATCTATATGTCGAATGATAGCTAAATAAATGGACTTTTTGATGACATACTTTTTAAGTTTTTTTATTTTTTTAAAGTTGCTATATGGCCGATAATTAGTCTTTTTCAGTCGATTACTGGCATTTTTATGGAACGTATGATGTTTCTTTTTGGCTGAAATTTCAAGTTTAGAGCTGATAACCGTTGTAGGACTGAATTTTAAAGTTTGTAATAACTTAATTTTCTTATAAAGCTTAAAAATTTTGTACCACTAACGAGTGTAGTAAATGTGGGTTTTCAGACTTACGCTTTGTCAAATATGGTTGAAAATAATCCAGATAAGACTATAGTGACACATAAATCCTGCTGAAAAATAATACGACACAGAAATTACATGGTGTCGAGCAGTCATTATTTGACCAAATTTGTTGTCCTATAGTGTTTCTTGTTATGGGCACTTTTGTTGTTTTGATTAGTTTTTGATTAGTTTTTGTTTTTTGTTGTTATTGATTACTCGCATACATGTACACGGGGTCTAGGTCTGGGGGGGGGCTTGTCCCGAAATTTTCGACATTTTAGGGGGGGCTTGTCCCAATTTTTTGTCCCAAAAACGCAAAAATTTCTAGTTTTTGCCTAAAAGTGGGAAATTTTTTGCGAAATTCAGATTTTTTAGCGATTTTTTCGCTCTTTGCTCATTTTTTAAGCATTTTAGGGCGATCTGAGGCAATTTTTTAGTTTCAAGGAGGGGAGGCTTGTCCCGACGGGTCAAATCTGAAGGGGGGCTTGTCCCGGAATTTCAAATCTGGGGCGGGGGCTTGCCCCCCCCCCCAGACCCCCCCATGTACATCTGTGACTCGTCTTCATCACGTGGTCCAGGTTTGTCATTTTTAGCCAATGACATTTGAGTCTTCACTATGTCTCGACCAGAGTGCCGCATCAGCTTACATGTGTGTCTGCATTTGCGAAAACAACATAATAGTTTGTTTTTACGCGGCGGCCTCAGCCGCCGCGTATATACTATATTGCAAACGTGTGCATCAAGAGCACACAATTGCATCTATCCTAGTGTTAAATTGCTGGCAGGTCAGCAAATAACACTGTGTGTGTGAGCGTGTGTGTCTTTATCGTGTATCTATGTACGTACTTGGCGACGATTACCTGCCTGCTCCATTTGCGTATCTATGTATCTACTACTGGCAGTTTTTGCATAAAGAACACAGTAATTTGACGAAACGTGTCATGACAATGTTTCGTGGAATATTCATTAGCGCGTCGGAAGCCAGGAATTTTGAACTTATGGCAAGCATGCCATCACACGGCTATGGAGTCCACAGTATGGGCGTAGGGTTGTTTCAATTATTTCATTTAATCATTGAAACCCACTTTCAATTTCAATTTCAATATCAATTATTAATTGATATTGAAATTGAAAATAATTTAGTCGAAAATTGATAATGGTATTGAAATTGAAAATAATTTGGTCAAAAATTGATAATGGTATTGAAATTGAAAATATTTTAATTGAAATTGAAATTGAAACTATACTTTCAATTTCAATATCAATTATGCTGGGCTGGTTGACTTCACTGCATGTCTGCTGCTGGAAAAAAGTCTTGTCTGTATGCCTGTTTGTGCATGTAGCATGTGTTGGTGAACAGCCATGATTGAAACGTAATTGATATTGAAATTGTCGAATTTCAATTATTATTTTCAATTGAGCGTAGGTCTCTTTACTATCAGCTTGAGCCTTTGTTATTGTAAACACATTACGATTTCTTTCAGTCCTTTGTTAATAAACTGTCAATAGACTGGACTCAGTTTGGTCCGAAGTTTAAGAACAGATATCAGGTTAGAATAAAACAAGCAGCCCCTAAAAGGAGCAATTTTCCAACCCGGAGATTCACATAACAATGATGTAACAAACGGGTTGTAAGCGGAGCCTATAGAGCTAGGAGTTGTATTATCTTGTATGATACTTAAGTCTAAAAAACTTAGGGCCTATTCCTTTACCGGATTAAACGGACTAGACTTATTTTAGTCGGAGGTTTAGGAATTGCAAATCGGGTTAGACGGACTAAAGGAGTTAAAATAAGCCAGCGGCTTAATTTTATTCTGACCCCTTTCCAAAACTACCACTGGACTAAACGGATTTAACATGCACACTTTACCTTAGCGTGTATAGTTAAGTCCGTTTAATCCAATTAAAAAGCAGCGCGCTAAATGTTATGTCCGTTTAATCCGGACGTTTTGGAATGGCATTTTTAGGCTCGATTCATACTTACAGCCGTACATATGTCCGTTCAGCCGACAAAATGACGAAATAATGACGTCACACGTGCTGGCTGATCCACTGCACTAGGCTACTAGTGACGTCATTCTGCCGGCTAAACGGACATACGGACAAAAGTATGAATCGAGCCTTAAGCTGAATTTTTTAAACCGTTTAGTCCGATTAAAATTAACCTTTAATCCGGTAAAGGAATAGGCCCTTAGTATAACATAGCAATTACGCTGATCTGTATTTCTGTGACTACATAGTGCATAGCAGATAACAGAGGGACTGCATAGTGCATAGCAGATTATAACAGTACAATGGCTTAGTAGCTTAAACGTTCCAACACAACTTTTACAAAAAGTATTGACACCAGATTGCCAAAAATTATGCTATTCACCGAGATTAGAAGTATAACATGTTTGCAGTAACTTAGTTTGGGTGGCGTCACATGTTTGATCGGCTATTGAAAAAATTTACATGTTTTAACTTATATACACTTTTACTGAGTGCATAAGTAGTCCTTATTCCTTTTTGTCGTCACAATTCGTAGTGTCTTTCGTTGTGATCCGTAAGTTATTAAAAAGTGGATTCAAATCTTTACATCATTCACTTTCGTTGGGTTTCGTAACACAGTGAGTTTAATCAAATGTTCTGCAACGTGAATGACGGTTTTACGATCTCTAGGATTGATAAAAAACCACGTGTTAGAGTCCGTCTGGTTAAATACCGTAAGTGCGTGCGCGGTGCGTGTAATTTCGCGCATTTTTGTGTTAACAGATGAACAGTTACAAACAGTTATAATAATATTACTTATTAAAAAAGCCTCAGCAGTTACGCTAAAAAAATTGAAAAATAATTGAAATTGAAAATATTTGCAAAATTGAAATTGAATTGAAAATATTTCAAGAAAAAAATTGAAATGGTATTGAAATTGAAAATATTTGGGCAAAAAATTGATAATGGTATTGAAATTGAAAATAATTGGGCAAAAAATTGATAATGGTATTGAAATTGAAAATATTTGGGCAAAAAATTGATAATAGTATTGAAATTGAAAATAATTCCATAATTGAAACAACCCTATATGGGCGCCGTTGGCTAACACATACCGTTATTTTAATAATTAATATTAATATTAAAAGTCTGTATTTAAAATACTTTTAATATTAATATTTTTATTAATATTAAATTAAAAATAATTTGAGAATTTTATTTATATTAATATTAAATTAAAAATATTTCACGAACTGTATTTATATTAATATTAAATTAAAAATAAATTGAGAATTTTATTTATATTAATATTAAATTAAAAATATTTTAACATTTGTATTTATATTAATATTAAATTAAAAATAAATTGGCCGTATTAATATTAAAAAGCACTTTATTTTTAATATTCTTTTTAATAACGGCTGGGCATATACAAGACAAGTATATGCCTATGCAGAAACTGACACGCTGCATTTATATTAATATTAAAAATGCATTTTATACAATTTTAATTTTATTTTAAATACAGCGTAGCTCGTGTGTTCGCCTTTCAACCCGAAACTTGGCTGTGAAGTCACATTGGCATGGCTATTATTATTATTGTGTTAAGTAAGGGGCCCATTCATTTGCCGGATTAAGGGGGGAGCTACCTGTAAAGGTGAAAATTTTAGGTTCTCCGATTCGCTTCAAATTTGCACACAATGTAGCCCCAGGGAAGGGGCATCGCAGATGTAACAAACTGGAACCAATGCTGTTGTCAATTTTTTGCTTGGGGCTTCCAAGAAATTAATTTTATGTGTAAATCATAGGCGCAAAAAATAGTTTTTGTGGTTGCAAAGCGTCCCTTCACCCGAAATTTTTGTCAATACTGACGATGTTGTTTTTTGCATGATTCTATAGCCCAATGTCATGTCTCAACCTCTATGATCCATTTATTTAAATTTTTGTCCATGGCCTGAGCAGTGATGCCAAAATATGCAAATTCACTCAAATTTGGCGGACCCAAAAAACGGCGTTTTTTACATTTTGGCCTCGATTGTAGATTTGAAAATGCATATAAAAAATCCGGATCATACGATTTTGCGCATACATTTTGCCTGATTGGCTTGATGAGGTTTGTGTTAAAACTGTCCAACTAAGGGCTACAATTAGGCTTTTTTGCGCACTTTTGCCTATGTAAATACAGTGACAAACGCAGTGAACCAAAAGTGTTCTTAATTGTTTTTATCTGAGGTTGGGGTGCCTTAGGGGAGTAAAATATGTGAAAATAAGCAAAATTGGAGAACTTTGATTTTTGACCTGGGTAGCCCCCCCCCCCAACCCGCCGTCCGCAGAGGAGCCAGTTGACAAACCACGTGATGAACTGCCAATTCGGGACTACAGTACTTGACAACTGACATGTTTATTTTAGTCAACTGAAGTTGAAATTTTTTTCAGGAAGTGTAGCGTGTAGTTTTCATCTTTGTGTTTAGCGGCCAAATTTTGGAGTTTTGGACCCACTGCCACATAACAAAAACTGCGCTTCACTCAGCAATGTACACATGTGACTTTTTCATCGCAGAAGTAGTTTTTTTTGTGGCCGCATTAAGATTTTCGACTGCGACGTCGGCCGTCAGCCCAGCCTTCTACAGTCAGATACAGTCAATGTTGTAGTTTATTACTAGCCTTCGCCCTTCAAGTATGGCAGGTGCACGGCTGCTATGTTAATACTATAGGGTGAGGTACATATGCCTGAGCGATGGCAAAAAGGTTTGAAATTTTCTGAATTATAGTAAAACATCAAGAACACCGATTGCGTGAAGGTGGTCACGTTTGACAGCATGGACTAAAACGGGCCATAAAAATTTCAGGATAATAGTTTTAATTTCATCCTATTTTAACTTTAAAATTAACTGTTTAAGTCTCATCCCCCCTAAATTTCCCTACTGACACCCCCACTGCATCCCCTGATGGTGTTTTACTGTTCACTAAGGGCCTATTCCTGTACCGGATCAAACGGACTGGACTTATTTTAGTCCGAGGTTTAGGAATGGCAAATCGGGTTAAATGGACTAAACGAGTTAAAATAAGTCAGCAGTTTAATTTTAGTCTGACCCCATTCCAAAACTACCACTGGACTAAATTAACATACCCGCTTAACATTAGCGTGCATAGTTAAATCCGTTTAGTCCAACTAAAAAACAGCGTGATAAAATTTAAGTCCATTTAATTTGGAGGTTTTAGAATGGCATTTTTAGCATAATTTTTAAACTGTTTAATCCGATTAAAATTAACCCTTTAATCCGGTAAAGGAATAAACCCTGGGGTCTTTTTTTTGATAGGAGGGGGGAGCCCCCATTTTGGAAGAATGGAAGAAAAGGGGGGGGCGGGGGTCGGACCCGGGGCGCCCGCTTCGAAGTCAAGCATGCTACCACTACACCACAGCCCCCGAGTCTCATAGGCCCTAATTCTCATTTACAACAGGGTCCCCCCTTTTTACATCGTTGCGACCCTGCAATGTGTTTTCCGGGGGGTGCTGGGGAGTTGTGGCTCGCCTCTTGTACACTCAGGGTTTCCTGGCTTACCCGCAACCACAGGGTTTCTCGATCTACCCAGAACGATTCCCAACCAATACCGAGGGTTTTAACCGGCTCACCCTTAACCGAAACCGAGGGTTTTTCGGATTACCCATAACCGAGGGACCAATCAGAAAGAGGCTATGTACACATCCATACAGCACACAGCACGAGTACCGTAAGGGTTGAAGTGCCAACCTCAACCCAGGGCATGGGGCTCCTAACCCACCTCCGAAGACGGTTCGGGGATAGGGCTGTCCTGAGGACCCGGCCCTATCCTCTCCGTCCTATGTCACGGTCGCCACTATGTTGAATAGAAGGAGGATGCCCCAATTTAGAAAGAATGAAAGAAATGGAGGCGCCGGGAATCGAACCCGGGCCGCCTGCTTCGAAGTCAAGCATGCTACCACTACACCACAGCCCCCGAGTCTCATAGGCCCTAATTCTCATTTACAACACTTTTGTGCCGTAAATGTAGGGTTCTCCAGGGGCGTAGCCAGGGGTGGTGGGGAGGGGGACATGGGGGGATTCACCGCCCCCCCCCCCCAAAATTTTTTTCGACTGAAATATTACACAAGGGTTCCCCTCGCCCTGTCACGGATAAAAGTGTCCCCCCAAAAATTTGTCCCCCCGGACACTTTCATCTAGATAAAAGTGTCGCCCCGGACACTTTTATCTAGATGAAATTGTCCCCCGGATACTTTTATATGGATAAAAGTGTCCACTCTTGGATAAATGTGTCCCCCCTCCCGGACACTTTTATCCGGATAATAGTGTCCCCCCAGACACATTTATCTGGATAAAAGTGTCCGGGAGGGGGACCACATATAAAGGTGTCCGGGTGTGACAAATTTTAGGGGGGACACTATTATCCGTAACACCCCCCAATGGTTTTTATGGTCCGGTCTCCAACTGACCAAATTTGGCGTAAAAATCAAAATTTTCCTCAACTTTTTTTCTGGTGGCTACTGCCCCCAGACCCCTGCAACTTTGTGGATCAATGGTCCTTGCTTTTAAGTTTCGTTAGAATGTGTGCATGAGTTACTAACCTTGTCGAATGTCGTTGCCCTAAGGAGCTGTCCATATGTGGCAGTTGGTCCAGTACTGGGATACGTAACACAAAGAAGTGAACTTCCAGAAAGAACTCTGTGATTTTTAGATAGTTGACTAGAGTAAACTAGCCAAGTTTTGTGAACCAGATTGAGTATTTATTACTTGGGGTGCCAAAACTTGCCCTCGGACAAGGACAAATAATGACAGAACGACAAAAACGCAGGAACCACAAAGACATCGCACCTGTAAAGTGACACAGAAAATGTGGTGGAACTGTGATAGTCTTGAGCGACAAAAGGGCGAAGGATTAAGGAAGGTTGAATCGTAAAGGTGAAGAGAGTGCCTCGAGAACGTTATAGCGTCACTGAAGTATACTGTTTATGACGAGGGTGCACATTATTGCATTTGCTTGCAATGTCTGTGTTTTTTGCACTACCTAAAACCAATAATTTTGGAAATATTAATATTAAAATTAATATTAATATTAAAAATCGAAAATTTTCGTATTTATATTAATATTAAATTAAAAATAAATTGAGAATTTTATTTATATTAATATTAAATTAAAAATATTTCAGGAATCGCATTTATATTAATATTAAATTAAAAATAAATTGCAAACTTTATTTATATTAATATTAAATTAAAAATATTTTACGAATTGTATTTATATTAATATTAATATTAAAAATAAATTCCATTATTAAAATAACGGTACTAACACATGGGAGCTTAAGCGGCTGACCGTAGGTTAGCTGCTGTAAATTATTTTGCTCTATCTCGTTCGGCAACATACACGCAATGTTACCTATTACTGGCTATTAAGTACAGTTTTGCAATGCAATGATCAATTTTGAACTCAAGTTGTTCACAGTGAGCACGTTTCAAGTCTTAGGTAGTAAAATTTAAGCAAAATCGACGCACTGTTGGCTAAGCTTAGGACTAACATTTGACAAGTGTATTTAATACGTTGGCTTCAAAAAATTTAAAAAAGTGCCGCGTTTTATATTCGAAGAATATCCTCAGCACTGCAAGTACGTCATACCGCGATCTGTCTAAAATAAGTGTAACCTTACTCGCAAAACGTGCTTGTTGCATGTGTGAAGTTGATCAAGAATTAACAAAGAGTAAAAGTAAAGTAAAGTCCTTGTCCCTACTCCCTGTCTTTATATATGGGTGATTAATTCATACTCCTTGAGGACAGAGGAACAGTCTTTTACACGTGAAATAATGCTCAAACTCGATTGGATTAACTGCGTTTCGTTGAAAATAACTTTAAAGTATATTAATCGCATTTGCTAGTCAAAGTAAAACTGAAAAAATTAAAATAGCTCAGAACAGGATTCGATCCGTGGTTGCCCGATTGAAAAGCAAAAAGCTTACCATCTAGACTACCAAGAGACTCGAAAAGACGTCCTAAAAGTGCTTTATATACTTGTAGAAATTTTTAGGGTTTCGGAAGTATATAACATTTCAAATTTTCACGCAAAAAAATGCTCAGAAACGCATTTTCAGTTACGCAACACAAACTAGCAGGTTTTTTCCACTAGTCGGCCTGCAACTGTCTGATTGGCTGTTCTTGGTATCACATGTAAATATGGCTCAATTTGATTGGCTGACGTACGTAAGAGTGCTTAAGAACTGTCCCAAAGATGCATGAGTGAAAGTACATACGAATTAATCGCAGGTTAAGAACAGTATCGAAGACTTCGCAAGTCTAAATCAATCTGAGGCCAGTGACGAACCACAAGACCATACTGAACACAGAGACAGCCCTTGAACGCGGGCATACACCAGCGTTAAACGAAAATTTTTGTTTTAGAATGGTACAATGCAGTTGTCACAACTTTTTAAAGTTGTTCAGGATGTAATTTTAAAAAATAAAAGCATAAAGAATTTTAACATTTATATGGCTGAAAAGCGCAATTTGTGAGCTTTCGAATGACGTATTACACATGCAGAACGGTAAAACTAGTCAAAAGTTATAAACGTAAACTCGTAATCAACACAGAGTCTTAAAAGCCGAAGTTATTTTAGGAATAAAATCGGACTTAATTAAGTCGGACTTAATCGAGTCGGACTTAATTAAGTCTGCGTTCCAAAAATACTGGACTTAAGTGGACTTAATTAAGTCCGCTGCAAATTTAAGTCCACTTAAGTCCGACTTAACTGGACTTAAACTTGCAGCGGACTTAATTAAGTCCACTTAAATCCGGTATTTTTGGAATGCGTTTAAGTCCACTTAAGTCCGCTGGTTTAAGTCCAGTTAAGTCAAGTCCAGTTAAGTCCATTTTAGAAAAAGGCCCTTGAAAAAAAATTACTTCGATTAAGATGCTCTACTCAAAAATGTAAAAAAACGAATTTGGACAACAAAGTGCATTTTTTTTGGCGATTAAACGAGCAAAATGGATCGAATTGGTCGGAAAATGTCACTAATATATCCTAAACTGCATGCCCTTCCTTCCCATGGCGGCCAAGAACCTCCCCCACTCTCCCTACCCCTTCCCCAAACCATCCGCTAACTAAGCGCTTAGCGCTTAGGGAGCTCCCGAGGTCCCTAAACTTAAGCGTTTAATTCTAAGCCAAACACTAAATTTTAAGTATGTGAATACAAAATTGAAACGCTAAGGTAAGCGTTAGTGTTTGCTAAGCGCTTAAATAAACACTAAGTATGTGAATAACGCTTAGCGCTTATAAGCGCTAACACTTAGTGTAAACACTAACTTTAAGCGTTAGTGTTAGTATGTGAATACGGGCCAGCGTTTAGCAACTTTTGTGCTTAGTTTTGGCTTTGGCTTGAAGTGCGCTCCCTGCTTGATGTGGATCCGGAATTCGTTATTTATCCGCATTTCCATTTGGTATGTATAAATCCGATTATAGATTTATTTAAATTACTACTTATTAATAATATATATTTTTCTCGAACTATACATTTGTAAAAAATGTTTTCAGCAGGTGGATTCCTGAAAAATGCAAAATCAGCTCTGCATGTTTCAGGGGGCATATCATGAAAAATATAAATTTTCAAATAGAAGTTCTTGAAGAAAAATTACTTCGATTAAGATGCTCTACTCAAAAATGTAAAAAAACGAATTTGGACAACAAAGTGCATTTTTTATTTTTGGCGATTAAACGAGCAAAATGGATCGAATTGGTCGGAAAATGTTACTAATATATCCTAAATTGCATGCCCTTCCTTCCCATGGCGGCCAAGAACCTCCCCCACTCTCCCCACCCATACCCCACACCATCCACTAACTAAGCGCTTAGCGCTTAGGGAGCTCCCGAGGTCCCTAAACTTAAGCGCTTAATTCTAAGCCAAACACTAAATTTTAAGTATGTGAATACAAAATTGAAACGCTAAGTTAAGCGTTAGTGTTTGCTAAGCGCTTAAATAAACACTAAGTATGTGAATAACACTTAGCGCTTATAAGCGCTAACACTAAGTGTAAACACTAAGTTTAAGCGTTACACTTAGTATGTGAATACGGGCCATATTTTTCTTGACGAAATTTGCTCAAAAATGTTCAAAAATTTTTGTATGTGATATGTACATAAAATTGAAGGAAATTCACTTCTGATCAACTTTTGTTCTTACGATGCATGTTTATTTTTGCGCGTTTTCAAAATAATGGCCAGAACCCACATTTCAGGAGTGCCACCTTAATGTATTGTGCAAATTGTTAACCTCAACCGTCTACGTTAATCCTGTTTTCAATTTTAACTTTACCTTTACCCACAGAATTAACTTTACCTTCACCTTACCTGTGGGTAAAGTTAGTAGGGATGGAAGTCTCGGTTTTTTTCCGAGACCGAGACCGAGACCGAGACCACGAAACCGAGACTACCGAGACCGAGACCAAATTCCGAGACCGCCAAAACCGAGACTGTGGGTCATTTTTTGCCATTTTTACACCTATTGATTTGATGACTTTTTACAAGTTTTTAGGTAATACTAAAAGACCATGGTCAGACACCTTATGAACATAAATAACAGCTACATCAGGACAATTTTGGTTAGATTGCTGGTTCTTTCCCCAGTTTGTGTGGGACTGTGGGACCATGTCCTCTTGAATATTGTGAAATTTTGACCTCTGTTCCAAAACAGACACAATTTGTCCTTGTTCTTGCCAAAAAATAGCAAATTTTGACACTGTTTGGCTCGAATTTAGTTAAAAATAGCTCCGATTGTATAGGAATTACCAATGTTTTGCTAAAATACACCCAAGATAGAAAGGGTTTGGGTAAAAAAATAGACTTGCGCGCCGTGACGCTGTTTCATTCTTTGCCTCCGGCGTGACACCCCTGTGAGTGGAGCCCCATCAATCCCCTGGGACTAAATTTTAGTTGGGAGTACAGTCTTCCCTTCTCATCTATATACCGAGCTGCATGTGTCACCGCATAGTTCTTAGTAGTGCGTTTAGTTGAACTTTCACAGATTTTTTTTATTTTTTGCTAAACTCATACTAATTGGAAATTACAGTTAAGTATGTGAAGCCACCAAATGGTATGAAAAAGTTGACCAGCCAAACACTAATACTAAAGAATATAATATAATAATAATCACGCAGGCAGACTTGAAAGATAATATGAAATAAGAAACCTAATCATAAACATACATTTTTGTGTATGTAGTGTGTTTACTGATAAACTAAACAACCACGGCAAAGTTGTTTTCGGAAAAAATTGGCAGAATCTCACTGTTTGGTGTGAAATTTTGGTGAAAGGAACGCTTCCGAAAAAATTTCCTGCCAAAAACATAAACCAAAGGGGGGACCACAGGAAAATTTTTCACAGATTTGAAAAACCGAGACCGGGTACAAACCGAGACTTTTCGACTACCGAGACCGAGACCGAGACCGAGACCGAGACTGGGCTAGTCTCGGGTTTTGACCGAGACCGAGACCGAGACCAAGACCGAGACTTCCATCCCTAAAAGTTAGCCTAACTTTACCTGCAGGTAATTTTGAGAATACGGCCCCAGGGGTCTGGGGGCGGCAGCCCCCAGAGGTCACAGTTAAACTCACCGATTGTTGTTACAAAAAGTTGATTTATCTGGGCTAACAACATGCGTAAGCTTCATTGAAAGAGTTTATTCGGCCACAAAACGTCGTTTTTTGTCGTTTTGGCCCATACCCCGACACCTTTTACGAAACGTGTTTTGGTTATGTTTCACTAAAAACGTGTTTTCACGGTAAAAAATATTAGTTTGAATTCCCCCCGCCTCGGTTACGCTTGTAAAACGTATCTGAGTGGAAATGGTTAAAAGCATTTGAAAAATCCGTGTATAACCAATAAAATTTTACAGATTCCTGTTACTGGTTTTTCTGTGTAAATAAACATTTATTCTGCCTCATATATAAGTCTGACATTTGCAGCCAAAAAACAAGCTGGGGGATCCCGTTATCATGACTGACGGAGGTTGATGCAGCAGTGGAACTGAAATCCATCTGTTTAATCAAGAGCTAGATGGAATTTTCGGAAGTGATTGAAAAGCCTCGCGTCGATGGTGTCCAGCTGCGCCGCCTGGGATCAGTGGAAAAGTCCAGTCCCGGATCCCTGGCCATTACATCTCATCATCTCATTTTTCAACCATCCGCCCAGCATGTCACCGAAACTATGGTATATATGTGTCAAGTCTTGTTATAACTTATGAGGTTTCTATTTTTGCGTATCGCTTGGTCAAAGTATTTCGCGTGCGGCTAGACGGCCATACATGTAACATGTAAAATTTTGGGGGCCTCTGGCCAGTGGCGTAGCCAGGGGGGGCCGGGGGGCCAAAGCCCCCCCTCAGCGGTTTTGGCCCCCCCTCAGCGATTTAGGCCCCACCTCGGATAAAAAATTTGGGTCGCGTAGCACTCCCCCACCCCCCCCCCCCCCCGTAGACAAACTTCGAAAATTGTTCGGGCAAAAAGGCACTTTGGCCCCTCCCTCAACTCGATCCTGGCTACGCTACTGCCTCTGGCCAAATTTTGGGGAACAGTGGCGTACCCAGGGGGGGGGGGCTAGGGGGACAACAGCCCCCCCCTTCGCGATTTTAGCCCCCCCCCCCCCCTTCGCGATTTCAGCCCCCCCCCCCTTTTTTTCACTTTTTTTCCTGTGGTCTTGTTTGGTTTTATGACACCGCTGAAAAAAATTTTCCGGCACGTTCCCAATTGACTAAAATTACACTGTAATTTCAAAAATTTTCCAAAATTTTCTTTCGAGAGGATGGATCTCGCCCCTAATTCATTACTGCGCTAATGTATATACACGACTTATATCTGCTATGGTGTATTAATAATGAGTAATGCTGACAACTATTATTGGTATTTATTTTGTGTGGCTTTTAATTAAAAACCGTGTGGTGGGTGGAGTGGAGGACGAACGTCTAAGGACAGCCCTTGTCACCCATGGTTTTTCTTCAATTTTTTCCTGTATACAACGTATTTTTCAGATTTGCTAGTCCCCCCATGGGCCGATTTTTCGTGCTTTTTTTATCTAAATGTGTGACTGTTAATCTAAATGACAAGTGTTGCTTAGAATTGGTTTTTCCATGCAATTATTATATATTTCAAAATTCTAAAAATACTCCAGCTTCTGGGGGGGCGCTGCCAAACCCAGACCCCTGCAACCACTCTTTTTTTACGACCAGTGTTGCTTAGAATTGCTTTTTCAATGCAAATTTTATTTCAAAATTCTAAAAAAGCTTTAGCTTCTGGGGGCTGCCGCCCCCAGACCCCTGCAACCACTATGATTTCACAACAAGTGTTGCTTAGAATTGCTTTTTCAATGCAAATTTTATTTCAAAATTCTAAAAAAGCTTCAGCTTCTGGGGGCTGCCGCCCCCAGACCCCTGCAACCACTATGATTTCACAACAAGTGATGCTTAGAATTGCTTTTTCAATGCAAATTTTATTTCAAAATTTTGAAAAAGACCCAGCTTCTGGGGGCTACCGCCCCCAGACCCCTGCAACCACTATATATATGTATATGAATTCACGACAACTGTTGCTTAGAAATGGTTTTTCGATGCAAATTTTATTTCAAAATTCTAAAAAAGCTCCAGCTTCTGAGGGCTGCCGTCCCCAGACCCCTGCAACCACTATGATTGCACGACATGTTGCGTATATAAAACTTTTGCAATATCAATGAAATCAGTAGAAAAATTTTAAAAAGCTGAACTTTCTGCAGACTGCCGTGGAGTGCGTGTGCGTTTTCACCCCCCCCCCGGTCGTCGACCATCAGTTCAGCCCCCCCCTTCGCGAAATCCTGGGTACGCTACTGTTGGGGAACCTAACCACCCCCCTGATCGACCAAAAATGCCTTAAATTTTATAAAATTTTCGAAAAAAGTACCATTGTTTATGTATTTTTCCACTGGGGACTGGGACTGGACACCTTGTCGCCGGTAACTTCATTTGGGTGGGGGTACCCCATCCTCCCTTATACATCCATGGCTAGCTTTATGACAAAATTAATAACGAAGTCCAAAATTTTGAGGGTCTTTGTGGCCATATTTTGACGAAACTTTCTGATGAACCGAAAAATACAACATTTGCATGATACCAGCAGACAAATATAATTGCGCAAAAACTGTCTGCAACAGTTAGTCTGTAGCTAGCCATAATAGTAAAGTTTTTGAGTTAAAAATGCTACAATTCTTTAATTTTGTGTATGTATGAGGGGGCGATGGGGGAGGCGGAGACCTCAAAACCGAGGGGCCGGGGGGAGGGTCCCCAAAATTTGGGCAAAATTTAGTAAAAATGGCACTTTTTGGAAAAATGTTACAAAATTTTACAAAATTTCTCAAAAGTAGGGGTATTTTTGGTCGATCAAGGGGGGGGGGGGAGGTCCCCAAAATTTGGCCGGAGAGACCCCGCTCAAAATTTTGAATTTTGAAACCGTTACATGTATGGCCACCCAGGGTTTTTTTTTTCAAAATCGGCACTGTGTAAATGATGTGTAAATTAAAAATTTGCTGTGTAAATTAAGGGTCTGTTGTGTAAATTTTTAAAAGTGTGTATTTTAGTATTTTTTAGGTAAAAATTTACCGTTTTTGCACGCGGAAAGTCATATTTTGCCTTTGAGACTCGAACTACATACGAAAATAAAAAAATAGTTATGATATATATAATTGAAAATTTTAGCGTTTTTGTCAGTTCAAGTATCCGACACGTCAGGTCAAGCCCCCCTAAACTTTCGAAAACTCTGAGACAAGCCCCCACCCCAAGCCGAGACCCCGTGTTCACGCAGATGGAGAGTTGTTTTATCAGCCAGATCCTACACACTTTTTTCAAATCTGGGTGTAAAACCTTTTAAAGTAATTTGAAGTATTATAAGAAATCGCGCAGACAAGCTCAGCATGGCTGATTTTTCAATGTCAACTTTCAAGTGCATAAAAACGAATGCTAAAATAAAACACCATAAGCCGTTTAAGAGCAGAAACTGAAGTTTTTTGTTTTTGGGTCAAAAATTAGACTTAATTTTGTTAACACAAAGAGGTTACAGGCTGCAATCGTCACTTCACGAATTTTTTTAAATTTTAAAACCAAAATAGGCCGTTTAATCAACTTTTGGGGAAAAATAGGGCTGTGTACATCAGTGTGTATTTTTATTTTTTGCTGTGTAAATTAGGCGGCCGATGTGTAAATACACCCTATTTTACACAAAAAAAAACCATGGGCCACCATATATACCGATCGCTGAGGGAAATAAAGATCTTAACGAAAACGGTTTTTTGCAAGAAATCTGCCAAAAAAGTTATCATTAATACTTATTTTTTTTTAGCTAATGCACCGGCTGGTGGACTCGTGCGTGTCGGAGGCGAGACCGGCGGGCGGCGGGGTGCTGACTCTGCTCTGCAAGAATCTGATGGTTCTGGTGCTGGACTTTGAGTCTTGGGACGACTGTCAGTCTGTCCAGCGGACCGTCGATTTGCTGTCCAATTTGCGTGCGTTTCACACACTGCAGTGCACAAATACATAGGTGGGGTCCAAATTTGGGGGGGGCCTCTCTGGCCAAATTTTGGGGACCCTCCCCCCTGATCGACCAAAAATACCCCACATTTTGCAAAATTTTGTAAAAATTTCCTGAAAAAGTGCCATTTTTACTAAATTTTGCCCACATTTTCGGGATCCTCCCCGCGGCCTCTCGATTGGGGTCCCTCCCTTCCCCCCCTCATACATGTATGGTCCCGCCCCAACCGACCAAGGATACCCTAAATTTTGCAAAATTTTGTCAGAAAAACTGCCAAATTTATATACTAAATTTTGCCCAAATTTTTGGGACCCTCCCCCCGGGCCCTCGATTTTCGGGGCAGCAGGGGGTCCCCCCATTCCCTTCATCCATGTATGCTCATAGTTCATAAGTCTGTGACCGATTGGTTAGGGCCAGTAGCGTTGCCAGGATTTTCAGATGTGGGAGGGCCCGGTCAACTTATCGTTTTGCTCGAAAATTTTTCGGAAGCCGTCTACCGGGGACCGGGGGGGTGCTATGTGGCCCTAATTTTTTATCCAGAGCCAAAATTTCCACCCTCCTTGCCACGCCACTCGTTACGGCGCTGGACTGCTAAGGTTTGTTACTTTTATTTTTGCAAAATAATGTTAACGCTTCTAGCTAAACTGATGGAAAAAACTTAACTCCCAGTAAAAAACTCAGAAAATTGCCGTATATACTCCTTGGTATCTACTGAACAAATTTTGATTTTTTTTTTAATTAAAAGGTATGGATGGATCAAAGTAGAATTATTTCCAATTTTCAAGGTTTTGTTTGTTTTTCAGAAGACGTTGACCTGCAGTACGCGCTGTGGTGGACATGCAGCTGGAAGGTCTTGGAGGACGGCTGGACTGCGTTCACGCTGGATACCGAGTTCGCACGACTACAGATGCAGTCCGCTCAGTGGCGAATGAGCCAGCTCAACAGTGACTATAAGGTTAGGGAGTGGGGTGAAAGAGCAAGCAAAATTCAACGTTCCGATCAGTGGATTGCTGTTAATTAGTTTGATTTGTATATAATAAGTTAAAGTGAGGATAATTTTTAATAGCGACTAATTGATTATGTATATACGTTAATTACTTGTTTACCCTACGCAGCTTGTAGTTTATTAAAATTTAATGATAATTAAGTAATAAACTTATATAATTATCTTAAGTAATGAACTTTATTACTTAATTTACTATATGAATCGATAATGTTAATTAATATCTAATCATTAATAATATTTAATTAACAACTTATAAATGGTATTATTAATTGTGTAGGTTTGCGCCAGCTATCCAGCCCAGCTGTGGGTGCCAGCCTCTGTGACCGACGAAATAATTCAGGCCTCGGCAGCCTTTCGACAGGGCGGTCGATTCCCCGTGCTCAGCTACTACCATCGAGCCACCAGGGTGAGCCACCGCTCTGTTGCCTATGATAGTGTCCATTTTCTCTTTGCTCCTGATTGAGCTCGTTCATACCCACCAACAGCCATATAGTCATTGAGGTGGTAAAGCTTCAAAAAAAGCACGCTACTAGTGCTTGTTCATGTTTTGTATTATAAGGATGTTATTTTTTTATTAATTTTGCCGGTTGAATGGACATTGTATGACAATAAGCATTTTTAGGCTATTTTTTTGTTTCCGGGTGAACTTTATTCGAATATATATAATTGTTGGTACGTAGATTTTTTGTGTTGGCCTAATTCTTTTCTGCGATTGAGGGAAGCAGTTCTAGACTTTTTGTAGCTTCTGTGGAAGAAAAAATTTCCGACACAATATACCCAATTGACAAAGAAATGGTCCTGGGGACCGCCGGCTGTCGAAATTATTGCGGTTTAAGTAACTTACCGGTTCAATCGACGGTTTACTAGTCACCCCCATTCCCCTCATTAATTCTCTCTATTTCTAAAGAATGATTTGTTTAGTCTCTGCTGATTCGCTGCAGCCAGCCGTTGGTGGGGCCGGGCAGTCGCCGCTGTCGCGAGGACGAGCAACTGCTGAATGCCATGCTGTCGCTCAACCGGAAGGGTTACATCATCGACACACGATCCATCACCTACGCCCAGTCCTGCAAGGGAAAGGGTGGGGCCGAAAGCGGATTAAGGGGACTAAGAGGATTAGATTAGATGGGATAGGTTTAGATTAAAATTGATGTAATAGGATTAGATTAGTTTCTATGTATGTAAATAGGCTTCTATTAGCAGTAATAGGATTAGATTAGATGTATATGTATTAGGAATATACTAGATGTAATAGGATTAGATTAGATTTATATAATAGGATTAGATTTAGTAGGAGTAGATTAGTAGATGTAATAGGATTCGATTAACTGTAATTTCGGATAGATTGACAGCTGATGAAATCTGTGCAAGAGGGTCAACGGTTGATTGAGCGTACCTGTGTGATTAAGGGGGGGGGGGTCAACAAAAGTCTGACATGGTGTGCTCTCCCTCCCCTCCGCCATATTATGTGCATGTTAGACTTATTGTTGGAGTTGTTAGATTGCTTTTAGTGTTTATTGCTTTTTTGTTTATTTCAGGCGGGGGCTATGAGCTGGATGGCCACTATCCCCAGTGGAAGCGAGTACATCATTCCCTGCCGCGATACAACCAGCTACAGGAGTATTTGGCAAAGCACGTTGAGGGTATGAGGATTAAACGGACTAAGCATATTATTTCAAAGTCATTAATTGTGGTTGGGTTAATGCGATTAAGCGGACTACTACGGTTTTTTCAGCTTGCAGCACAGCTTATTTCTGGCTCGTTTGAAGGGTCATGCCTGGTGTATACTTGGCCTTATCGTTTTGTCCCTAAGCGATTCCAAAACTGTTCGCATACCAATTATTGTAGCCATTTTTTGCATGAACAAAGTTCGGGGTCAAGTGCAAATCGTATGCGAAAAATTTGATTGTGTCGATTTCTCGCAACATTCATTTGAAATGTGTCCTTGTGTTGCCCTATCTTCTCAAGAACAAGTATGAATCGGGCTTGAGGGAACAGGGAACTAGATTTTTTCAACGTCATTGGGGGGGATTAATGGGGTTAAAAAGACGACTTATTTCAGCGTCTTTTCCGGAGGGATTACGGGGATTAAGCGGACTATGCTTTTATTTCAGCCTGCAGCACGTCGGACGCAGGTCGCTGGCTGTCGCGTCTGGCAAGCAGTGGCTGGATGCAGGCGGTACAGGACATGCTGACTTGTGCCGCGGTGGCCGCCCAGTGTCTCGACCGAGAAGGTGAGGTCAAAGGTCAGTCACGCCGCAAAGGCAAGCCAACCAGTCCACGCACATAGAATATTGTGAGGTCGATTTTTAATTTTTTTAATGCACATAGGTAGTTATTTTTTGCACCCAGCACGCAATTTACTTACATAATATTAAATTGAGATTGGAAATTTTTTGATTTTTTATGGTTAGTCGAATAAATACAGTGTGAGTATACATGCTGCTTGTAGCTGACTCAAAAATAGGATGGATTTTTCAGCCGCCTGGTGGCAATCAGTTTTCTGAGAATTTGCATTTCGTAAAATTTCGCTGCGTTGTAGACATTCAGGAAATATGTACAATTTCAGTTGCTCTTATTAATTTGATTACAAGTGGCAGTAAGCCCATGCTCAGCTGTAAAAAAATATTCCAACGGAGACCAAAGCCGTCTGGAAAAAATTGACCATTTTTCTAACAAATTTGGTGACTTGAGGACATAAATTTTTGTCAACCAAGCCACAAAAACTGACGCAAGGACCTTACTAATTCACTTATCGTGCGTCCAATTTTTTTATTAATTTCGCGAACTGGTTACAACGTTTTTCGCCATTTTGCCGCTGTTCGGCTGTGTGCTTGCTTTTGCACATTTTATGCATGCTGTCAGTAGTATATGGCCATAAAGCCCGGTTCATACTCGTCCTTAAGGACTGTCCCTGTCCTTAAGGTATGTCCCTGTCCTTATAAAAGATTAATTCATACTTCCGAAGTGTCCTTTTCCTTTTCCCTGTCCCTAAGATGCGATTGATTCATACTTGTCCCTAAGCAGCTTAGGGAATGTCCTTAAGCAGCCATAAGGACTGTCCCTATGTCCCTAAGCAATGTTGAGCAATGTTCAACTTTTTCCCTGTCCCTAAGCAACTCGGCCAATCAAAATATGGCAGTGACTACATGTGACACGAAGAACAGCCAATCATGGACGAACTCTACTACTAGTGAAAGAATGTCGTGGGCTTGTGTTGCGGTAAGTATTCCATCGTTATTTTTGGGTTATTTAACACATTTTTGCGTGAAAAATACTTGGTTTTCAATTTTTATACCAACCTGAAATATACAAAAGTTTATAAAGATGTTTTAGAGTTCAAATTTACATGACCTGGTAGTCAAGTGGTTAAGATTTTTGCTCCTCAAACTATGTATCGAAATGAGTTCGAATCTCATGTTCGAAATTTTGTCTTTTCTTTTTTTTTCAGCCTACAAATAGGTTTTATAACTTTTTCAAGGTACTTTAAACAAAACGCATTTTATCCAATGACGTTTGAGCATTAGTTCATGTGAGAAAGACTATTCCCTTGTCCTCAAGGAGTATGAATCAATCACCTCTAAGGACAGGGACAAGGACATTCCCTATAGACCTTAGGGACATTTCTTAAGGACAGGAACAAAGCATGAGGACCCTGGGACAAGGACACCTAGGGACAGGGACAAGGACAACGCTTAGGGACAGGGACAACGCTTAGGGACGAGTATGAACCAGGCTTAAGGGAGGGGGCTGGGGGAACTCCGTCAAATCCAGGCGCTGGGGGAGGTCCCTAAAAATTCGGGTGAAAGTGGCCCTTTTTTTCGAAAATTACGCAAACTGTTGCGAAATGTAGAGTATTTGTGGTCGATCAGGATGCAGTCCCATCAAAATTTTGACCCTACTACAACGGCCCTGAATACGTATCTTGTCCAGGATATCTCTTAATACGCTAAATACGGTAAATCCAAATCAGCCTTTAATCCGACCCTATTTTCGTCGTCTAGTCTAGACGGACCTTGTTTCGGCGTGACATTTTTTCGTGAGACTTTAAGGGTGGATTTCACAAATTTGGTTTTACTAAACCATGGTTTTACGTACATTTTTATATGGTTTGCACATAAGTTCAGTACAAAATATCGCCTGATTCGTTACAAATTTCGTAGATTTTCTTAAATCATGGTTTTAGCGCAGTTGAAATTTGAAACCTGCAGCACAGCCGGTCTCTGTTTTGCAGAAATTTCAGCTGAGCTAAAGACATGTTTTAAGAAAATCTACGAAATTCGTGACGAATCAGACTATATTTTGTGATGAAATAATGTGCAAAAGCATGCCATGCGTACGTAAAACCATAGTTATGGTATAGTAAAACCACCTTTGTGAAATCCACCCTAAAATAACTAAATTCAGACATAGCAATACGGAGAGAAAACAGGTGGCGTACTGTAATAGCAGTTATATACTCGCTGTACTCAATTACTAACAATTTCTATTCGTAATGAGGTCACATGTTTGGTTTTTCTCTCAATGTTCAACCTTTTTGTGGTCAGACTATAGAAAGAAATTAATTGGCATTTTATCATTTTTTGGTTGTTTTTAGAAATGTCGGTGGTGGTTCACGGCTCGGAGGGAATGGACGCCACGCTATTGGTCACGTCGCTAGTCCAGATTATACTCGACCCGGATACAAGAACTCTGCGAGGGTACGCTACTTCATCCTAATCGTTGTCTATTTGTGATCTAAAGTCTGACCCAAATTTGCTGAACCCTGAGACGAAACTGGTGGCGCGACTTTTGTTATTACTCGCTGTACTATTTGTGCTCAAATCCCTTCTTTTCGTAAAAGTTTTAATGTCTGTTTCATAAAAAAGACTTCTGCATTTCACCTAGCAAATTTTTTTCAATTGCTCAAGGATAAAACAACACGGACAAGGATATTTATGAATTATTTATTTATAATCATACATGTAACGGGGTTACATTTTAAATTTTGACTGGCTTCTCCGACCTAAATTACGCCGAAAGTGGTGTTTTATGGATTTGTTATTTTGATTGTTGTTATTATTGTTTGTTTGTTGTATTTTTTATTTTATGTTTTTTTACTTTGCAGCCTGGAGTCTCTAATCGAGCGCGAGTGGTTGTCGGCCGGCCACCCATTCGCCACTCGCTGCGCCCACTCCGCCTACGGCAAGCCAATCACCGGGGCCGAGGGGGCCACCTTCCTCTGTTTCCTCGATTGCCTGCATCAGGTTACACAGCATTAATACAGGCTCATTAGTCAGAATTTTTGATTCATTAGTCAGAATTTCGACTCATTCGTCAGAATTTTACTTGGCTTTAGTAATTTTATTTGGCTGGTTAGTCAGACATTTATTCAGCTCGTTGTTTAGAAATTTTAGCTCATTACTCAGAATTTTGTTTGGCTCGTTAGTCAGAATTTTTGACTCTAGTCAGAATTTTTGACTCTTGAGGACTTTCTGTTTTTTTAAGTCAGAATAATAAGTTACTTATGTATGGAATGAATTAAGATTGGTTGAGTTGGGATGTTTGATGGATCTGAGGTCGAACGGTCGGCATATTTTTGTCGAAGAATGGCAATTTTTTTATTTTTTCAGTTTTATGGTCAGTCTTGATTATTATAAAGTCGCCAATCTTGGGCGAATGTTTCCATTTTTTCTTTGTATGTTTTTATGTATTTTTGTATGTTTTTTTTGCCTGTTCCAGATCTGTCGACAATTTCCCCTTTCTTTCGAATTCAACGAGAACTTTTTGGTACTCCTGTTTGATCACGCTTACGCTTCCGAATATGGTATGGTTTCAGTAACGGACCTGTGCTGTCTGAATCTACTGTAGCAACTTTTAATAGATATTCAATGTATTATGCAAGCTACACTGTAACCATAGCAACCACAGAAGACATTCCTATTTGAGTGCTGATTGGAGCACGTGCACAGGCGTCTGGCCAATCAGAAGTGGAGCTCGCTTCTGATTGGCCAGCCACATGTTGCACAAAACGTCAACATGTGGCCTGAAAACGACCAGCGCATCTGCCTGTGCTAGAAGACAGGCAGCATCGAGAGTGTCTCACTCTTCTTCTATATTGAGTGAGACACTATTCTGTACTCTTGCTCTGAATAATAAACGATTTTACAAAAATTTGTTTGTTCATGTCAAATTTTTACTGCATGATTGGATGTTGAAAAATCATAATTGCTTTTTAGTTTTAAGAAGCTTTTTTTTGTACTGACGGATCTGCATAATATTAACTTTAGGCACATTCCTTTGCAACAGCGAACAAGAGCGTATGGCGGCGAAACTACCAGAACGTACTGTCTCATTTTGGTTGGTTGCTTTCATTATATCTATATTATATTATCTATCTGCCTTTAAATCAGCTATTTATTACGTTTGACGTATTATCGTATTTAAAATTTCGAATTTATTCTACGCACATCAATATGCGGATCCTACGCACAGAAAATTAAACTGTACTACTGTAGGCCCCCCTCGCTGAAGTTATCTTTCTCGGAACCCCCCTTTCTCTGGTGTCCGAAAAACTCCATGAAATACGTAATTTAGAAAGATTTTACATTGGATTTCTCATTAGCGCCTATTGAAACCCCCCGTTCCCTTGGCAACCTGTCATCCTTGTAGCTTATTTTCAGAGCATACTTTTCAACTTCGTTTTAGGCTCGATTAAATACTTACAGCCGTATGTCCGTATAGCCGACGAAATTACGAAATGTCACGCCACTGTTGTATATAAGATCAGACTGTGGTGTGTTTTTTTCGTAATTTTACCGGATGAACGGACATAACGGCTGTAAGTATGAATCGAGCCTTTTAGTCGTACACTTTTCACTCGTCGTACAGTTTTATAGTCGTACGTCTACTAAAATACACTCGTCTAAGGCTCGATTCATACTTTCATCTGTATGTCCGTGTAGCCCGCAGAATGACGTCATTAGCAGCCTAGTGCAGTGTATCAGCTAGCGCTTGGCTTGTGACGTCATTAGTTCGTCATTTTGTCGGCTGAACGGACATACGGCTGTAAGTATGAATCGACCCTAAAGAAAGGTCATGTGGCTTCTTCAGGTCGTACGTGAATCGTCCAGAAGTGATGCACTTGTACTTCAACCCCATGTACAATCCAAACAATGCTCCTGTCTGGCCCTCTGTTGCCTCGCAAAGCTTGGTATGCTCTCAGTGCTGCTGTCAGGAGTACATCATTGTGGCTCAGTGTTGAAGAGTCAACAATAACCCCCCCCCCAGACATGTGACGGGGGGAAAATTTTGCACCCCTCACTGATTGATCAAAATAACCTAAATTTCTGGGGACCATTTTACCCAATTTTGCGGACCTCCCCCCCCCACCCGGCCCCGCCCCTCCCTCTCATACCTGTATGAAACCCCCCCTTTCCCGTAGTAGTGCGGGTATGAGTATGTATTTATGACTAGAGCATCTGTTTGTTATCTATCCCAAGCAGTATTTATGATAGGGGAACACTATCGTAGCAAGAGTACATAATAGGATAGGATCCTATTATGTACTCTTGATCATAGTATTCAACATTTCTACTCTTGCTAGGCCGGCATAGTTTTTTGCTGTCTCCTTAATCTCATACTCTCTGTCTGTGAGCCATTTCAGAAAAACTACAGAAAAAAGAAATACCTGCTAAGTTTGATCTCATAATAACTGAAAATCAGCCGTGACCGTTTACCGTTTTTAGCAGCGGTTTGCATTAACAGACGGACAAAGTATGGAGCGGGCTTTGTCACAATATTTTTTTTAATTTTAGATGGTCTGACTAGGAGAGGTGTTTTTTATGTTTCAGGATTTGTGGGAGGAAGTTTTTTTGCGCTGGAGCCGTGACTGGACTCAGAGCCGGCAGAATCAAGAGCAATGCGCTGAACTGTTCAAAAAACACAAATCACTCCTCTCCAATGTCAACAAACTGCGACGGTACTCTTGATAGCTGAGGGCCTTATCCAAAATTGGATTTAACGGATTAGATTTAAATTGATTTTTGCTAATAACACAGCACAAGATTAAAATAGCGGGCTGAAATTTCGCCCTACATGGCTTACATACATTATCTCGGTGTGTGCCAAGGTTCAGTAAATTACTTTTAACTGATGCTGCGTTATTGACGAAATCAAGTCAAATATAATCCGATAAATCCAATTTTGGATAAGACCCTTAGTCAAAAAATATGTTCGTGTTAAGCCGCGTTTATGTTTTTTAGTTTTTTGTTTTCAAGCGATTCACGCTCGAACTATTGTGTATACCGGAGCGAAAAAATTACGTCTAATGAATAAATTACGTCACATGGGCATTGTATACAACAGTTGTATTTAGCGTGATGTTTTTTTGTCAATTCACCCACTGATAACTTACACAGGGCTGAGTTTAGTTTATACAGTTTGACGTAAACGACCTTAACACGCAATAATTGGTGTTTTTTGTTTGTCTATATTAAGGTTTTGTAGTTTAATTTTATTAGTTTTTAGTTTTGATTAAAGCTACTTTTTAATCCTGATTTCAGACAAATGATAGATCTGATACGTGATGCACAGCAGAGGAACTTGGACATTCCTCCAACTCTGATGGAATCTGCATAATGAACAGTCTGAGGGCCTATTCCTCAACCGGATTAAACGGACTGGACTTATTTTAGTCCGAGGTTTTGGAGTGACAAATCGGACTAAACGGACCAAAAGGGTTCAAATAAGTCAGCGGTTTAATTTTAGTCTGACCCCATTCCAAAACTACGCGTGCATAGTTAAGTCCGTTTAGTCCGATTAAAAAGCAGCGCACTAAAAGTCAAGTCCGTTTAATCCGGAGGTTTTGGAATGACATTTTTAAGCATAATTTTATAACCGTTTAGTCCGATTACAACTAACCCTTTAATCCGGTAAAGGAATAGGCCCTGAGTGCAGTTTCAATATTGCTGTAAATTTGAAGAATATAGTTTGCATAATGAACATTGAAAGGGACCAGTGGGGGATTTAATTTTTTGCTGTTTTTTCTTGCTGTTTTATTGTGTTCTGAATGGAATTTAATGGATTAGATTAAGTCATTGGATTAAGCCGATTTGGTTGGTTGTCGTTTTTTGTAACTTTACTGTCTAACTAAAACTGAAAAAATGTACGGATGTATTAAAAAGTAATCAACCGTTGGGTTATTGAACTGAACTGCTTGTAATTTTTCTAACTTCGTGCGTGTTGCAAAGTATTATTGGTTTTTTTATGGGATCTCCAGGCTCTTAGTTTAGATTATTAACCTGATTTAATTCTATGCTTTAATGGTTGCTCAAAGTAGTCATCTCAAACTATGCAAAATTTATAAAAACTGATTCGATTTTTTTTTAGTTTAGGTATTATATTGTAAGTTGTTTTGCGTTTGTTCTGAGTAGCAACATTTTACTGTTGAATTAGTGCATTTTTTAATTAGCTGTATATTATTTGTATTTGTGTGTGTATGTTTCTGTATTGGTGCATTGCATTGTATTTTTGTTGTGGAGTATTTATATTATTGTCATCTGTGATGCGTTATCCGATTGTGATTTCAGTAAAACTTTACATTCCAATTTTGTTTTTTTTGGACTTGGATAAGAATACTAAATTTGTTTTAGACCAGGGCTTAAGTATAATTATGTTTTGATAAATTTTTTCTTGGTAGTGGAGAAAAACTATTTACTGGTGTGAAAGAAAAAGAAATAAATGGATGAACGTAAAGTAGATATTTGCATACGTTTGTCCCGTGTCCGTTCAGTAATGACTCTGTATCTGATACCAGTATCAATCTTTATATGGCCAGTATGCGTATCTGATACAATAATAGTGTTATGTGGCACAAGTAAATGTCTACCTTAAAAGTCTTCATACGTCCGTAGGGTAGATTCATGCTTCTCTACGAACAAACGTACCTCCGAGGTCCGAGCAACTAAAATCAATTTCATTCAGAAAAGAACGAGCTGCTAGCGTCAAGAGTACAGCGAGCAGTCACAAAAATCGCGCCACCTCAACCTGTTTTATCTCAGGGTTCAGCAATTTTTGGTCAGACTTTAGTCTGCAATTGCCCAAAATGCTTCTCTCAAGGCAGCAGTCGATACTGATTGAATGGGTAGATTTGTACCAGAACTCTGTGGAAGGTAACCATAGCCGGTTGGTGTAAAAAATAAGAAGATTTATCAGACAATCGCCACCCTTAAGGGGGGGCTACCTGTATAAGTGAAAATTTTAGTTTCTCCGATTCTCTTTAAATTTGCACGCAATGTAGCCCCAGGAAAGGCGCATAGCAGATGTAACAAACTGGAACCAATGCATTTGCCAATTTTTACTAGGGGCTTCCAAAAATTCAATTTTACGTGTAAATCATTGGCGCGAAAAAAAGTTTGTGGTTGCTAAGCGGTACTCGAAATTTTTGTTAACACTGACGAAGCTAATTTGTACATGATTCGACAGCCTAACGTCATATCTCAACCTCTATGATTTAACGGTTTATAGTAGCGAAAAATTTGATTCCAAGCCCTAGCCCAAAACTATTTGACCCTTTTGTGGTGCAAAAAACGTGGTTTTATCAATTTTTATGTGAAAAGTACGAATTGGAGACCCATTTCCCTACCTGCACTGACGGTACCCCTTGCAGTTTTGTCTTTGTTGTTTTTATGTATATCGTATTCTATAGGTACTTTCAAACGTTCTGGTATTGATTTCATATTATGTCTGATTGGCTGTGTCTCAACTCTCAACAATAAGTCAAGGTATACGCAAGATCTAATTGCATAACGATGCGGAATAAAAGAATGCAATCGACTTTGGCAAAAGTTTTAAAGTTTGGAATGCCCCTATATGTTTTGTAATGGACTGCTGAAAAATAGTGTTCAGAAAATAAGAGAGAAAGTTGTGAGAAATGTTTCAACTACACGCACAGACGCACACAGTGTAGATTGTAACAATTGCAAAAACATTTGCCAAAAACTGCAGTTTATTACAGCCAAAGTTGCAGGGGGGTTGCCGTTATCCAAATTGATTGACCCACTGAAATTAATTTATAATCGGCCCCCCCCCTCAGGGATAGCGAATGAACCAGTATCATTCACCCCCCCCCCCCCCTTTGAAGTTTGCAGGCAGACTGTATAGGTAGGTATTTATAAAATGGATAGGATTTATTTAACAGTCCAAGTGGGTTGTTTAAAAAGTTTAAAATGGAGCAAGTTTTACGCAGGGGCATCTAAAGCGTGGATTGAAAAACCAATTGTCTGAACACTAGTATATGCGTTCCCCTATTAGTGTCTCTACAGTTCTATAAAATGTCGGCGAGAGGATTCTACTATTTCGGCGCACTTTGTTGCGTACTGGCGCTACCCTACTGCGCCGCGCAATTTGACGAACCGCGTAGACTGCCCAATAGAGCACCGACTTTTGAAAGTGAGTGGACTTTTTTGAGGCTTATTTTTTGGAGCTACTCAGCAGTAAATGTGTGCAGAAATTAGAAATCGTTTTATCCACAAGATAGTGGCCGCGTTTGATATTTCCTTTGGAATATTGACAATCAGGCCTCACAATGTCAGCAGAAGAGCTTGTTGAATTTACCTTTGACTCACATGACGTGCTCTTGTTCTTAATGGACAAGTGTGAACCAGGCTTAATTGGTAAGATGAATCGTCCCGATACCGGAATGTCCATCATTATGATAAAAGTTTTAGGGATTTTATATACTTTGGCCAAATTTTCGCCCATCGAAGGGTGTGTGGTCAACATTTTAGGGGAGGGTATAGGCCTATTAAGGATAAAAAGATCTGATAAAAGGGGTCCTTGTGTAGAATTTAATACTGATTAATACCCGTCTTTAAGGAGGCAGGGGACAAGGACGATGACAAATTTGTGCAAATTTTTTGTATTTTTAATTCGAACTTGGTCAATTAGTATGTGTCAAAATTTTTTAATGGGCCATAAAAACCAAAGGGGGACCCTTGTGTACATACAATATCAGTCGGAAAAAATTTCTAGGAACGATATTACCCCTGGCTACGCATTTGGCTGTCAGGTTGGGGAAAAACAGGAATTGAGGGGCAGAATTAAGAGATGAGCAGTAATAATAAATGATTTTGTAAGAAATAATATATACATGTAGTTGGTGGGGGATGGGGAAGAAGACTCCCCGAAATTCGGTTCCAGGGGAGGGAGGGGGTTCCGCCAGGGGTAAAAGAGGGGGAGGGTCCCGGCGTCGGTAAAATTTTCGGCTAAAATCTATTTGGTCAGTGTACTTTAGCACTTAAACAATTATTTGTTAACGCAACACTTAAAAAATCGGAATTTGTGATGAATTTTAAGCGATTTTTACCGCAAGTTTGCCCAAAGGTTGTCAAAGTCGCTACTTTTTAGGCTAAAAAACTGAAAATTTGCGTCAGTTTTGAGGAGGGTGGTCGAAATATAGTCTGCTCAGGGGAGGGAGGTCCCAGTTAGAGGGGGGAGGGGTGGGGTATTCAAATTTTACATGTTATTTATGCATTTTGTTCATTACATTACATTACATTACATTACGTTATTTATGTAGAAACAAGAGTACAGTACTGTGCAAAAAAAAGTTCCCTCTTCGTCGGCGTACGACGAGCTTCGTCGTTCGCGAAAAGTGACGAACGTTGGCCGGAAAGTGACGAAGCAAAATTTTTGTGTTTATTGCATGCGGAAGTCTATTAGAGTGCCCTGAAGCTAAAAATCATGATTGACACAATTTGTCAACGTCAAATCGCTTCGTCGGCAAAAGGTGACGAACCTTCGCGAAAAGTGACGAACGTTGGCCGGAAAGTGACGAAGCAAAATTTTTGTGTTTACTGCGTGTGGAAGTCTATTATAGTGCCCTGAAGCTAAAAATCATGTTTGACACAATTTGTCAACGTCAAATCGCTTCGTCGGCAAAAGGTGACGAACCTTCGCGAAAAGTGACGAACGTTGGCCGGAAAGTGACGAAGCAAAATTTTTGTGTTTACTGCGTGCAGAAGTCTACCAGAGTGCCCTGAACCTAAAAAATCATGTTTGACACAATTTGTCAACGTCAAATCGCTTCGTCGGCAAAAGGTGACGAACCTTCACGAAAAGTACATAATAGGAAGAAATAAGAAATAACAAACAAGAAAAACAGGGCTTATTTCTACCAAGAGTACATAATAGGAAAAGTATGACACTCTTCCTATTATGCCTACGGGCGTGCGTCCAATGCGCAGCGCGAAATAGCCCGTTTATGTACGGTTTTGAGGGGGGTACCTCCTACTTAGTTCGATACCCCGTGCTCAACTGAGGGGGGGTACCCCGTCTTCAGTTGAGGGGGGGGGGGTACCCCCCCTCAAAACCGTACATAAACGGGCTATTTCGCGCTGCGCAGTGGACGCACGCCCGTAGGCATAATTGGAAGAGTGTCATATGTACTTTTCCTATTATGTACTCTTGGTAGAAAGGAGCCCTGTTTTTCTTGTTTGTTATTTCTTATTTCTGCCCAATGAGAAACTAGGCTTACATTTTACTACCACAGGAAAGTTGAATGATTTATAATTTATATATATTACTCATTTAATTACAATCAAACCTTGGGCAGTATATATGTAGGTTACTGCCAATTTCTTTGCTGCTGTTTATTTTGGTAAAACAAAGGGCTTGTTTAGTCAAACCGGCTGCGCCGAACGGTTTAGTAACCGTCGACCAATGGGCTAGCCAGAAAATTTTTGGTCTCTTACACAATTTTGTGGCTTTGTGTTTATTGATGAGGTTAATAATGGGTGAAAACAAATTGGTTCAAAATGGGGTGTCCCCCTGTATTCTTGATCGTCCCCCCCCCCGAAGGTAATTATCGCGTATTTCAGCCACTTTTTATCGCTTTTCGAAACCGTATACAGATAGTTTTTCTTTTTCTGGTAATTCTGGTAATAACATATACGAAAAAGTCATTTATGCCACTTTTTATCGTATCTATTTTCGCATTAACCTTCCTGTGTTAAGGTTAGCCTAACAGTTTTCCTTTAGTGCACTTTGATAGTGTGACTTTTCAATTTTTTTCAATCAGATAGCGTTTGAATCCTAGTTTTGGAAATTTCGTAAACACTTTTTGCAGAAAATGTCGCGTTTAGTTTTCAGTTTGTGTGTAAGTTTGATAGTCTTAGTTTTTCATAAGGATAGGGGCTGTATATTCAATTCTCAGTTAAAACAGCCTGAAAAAATGTACTAACTGTTTTTTCTCCGGAATATTAAATAGTCTGATTTAATTTTAGAGCCGTGACGTAATCTTGTAAAAAGATAGATTTAAAATAAAAGCGACAGAGGTCAGAATTGGTGTTTACTATGACTTTAAGGCATTTTTATAAAATACATAGATCAACTGCCTTAGATAAACTATGCATATTAATCTCATAACTTTACTTCTATTCAACGACAAGTAACTATCTATTAACTTTCTTATTATTATTTCTATTATCCATTTATTTAACTATATTGATTTATAGATTGATCAATTTATTAAACTATTTAGTTACCTTATTTATCCATTTATATACCTATTTAACTGTTTATTCATTCATCTATTTACCTATGTATCTTACTATGTATATATGTATTTATCTATTTATTTAACCATTTGTTTATCTTATTTATCTGTTTATCTTATTGATTTTTATCCATTTACCTGTTTAACTGTTTATTTATTCATCTATTTACCCATTTGTCTTATGTATTTATTTATCCATTTATTTAACCATTTGTGTACTTGTCTATTTATTCATTTATTTAAACGTTTAACTATTGATTTATTTATCCATTTATTTTATTTATCCATTTATTTGACCATTTGTTTATCTTATTTATCCATTTACTTATCTATTTTTTTATCTTATTTATCCATTTATTTATCCATTTATTTTGCTATTTATTTATTTCCCTGTTTCAGAGTACAACCTGCAGCACCTGCCATGGGACGTGCGCCCTGCGTGGTACATGGTGGGGGTGTGGCGCGCCAACCAGCCCGAGAACCAGGCCCCCTCCCACCTGCTGCCTCTCGCCGACGAACTCGACTTTGGCATCGGTATTCTGCCCATGTTTGGCGCACGCAGTCTCAACTACACGTCAGTCTACACAGTTCATTTGCATATTATACAGTACTGTGCAAAAAAGTTCCCTGTTGGTCGCGTACGGCGAGCTTCATCCGTCGCGAAAAGTGACCAAGGTTTGCCGGAAGGCGGAAAGTGACGAACAAACATTTTTTTAAAAAGTGCTCCAAAACACATTTTCCAATGTAAAAAAGTGAAACAGTGAAAATTTTTTGTTCGTCACTTTCCGACCACCGTTCGTAACTTTTCGCGAAGCTTCGTCAGTTTTCGCGAAGGATGAAGCTCGTCGTACGCCGACGAACAGGGAACTTTTCTACGCACAGTACTGTAGATCTCAACCACACATATGCAGC
>JASANF010003854.1:0-12509 GCA_030248245.1 Trissonchulus sp. WLG1_4 | reverse complement strand
CTTGATTTTTTTATAAGTAAAAAATTGGACTTTTCACACTTTGCAAGCAGCGGCGTAGTCAGCACGGGTGGGTAAGGCCGGTTTGGGATCAAGTGCAGCTGGGGGGGGACCTAAAATAGTGGACCTATTTTTTGGAGTAGAGCACCTTAATGGAAGCATTTTTTGTAATAGAACCCCTATCCACAAATTTGGATTTTCTGAGCTATGACCCCTTAAAAATGGAATTTTCAGTGTACAGGCTTAGCTGGCAGGATTCTCTAGGCTAAACTGGCGGAATTTTTCCTGAAAATTTCAATTTTTTAGTACCGAAGCCTGAGCCTAAGCCCATGCCCTAAGCGTAAGCCCAAGCCTAAATTGAGGCCCAGTTAGAATTTAGTCAAAAATTGGACGATTCTGGTGAATTTGGCCAATTTTTCAGAATGAACGGGGTCAACGTGCCTTTGTTTTGATTCTAAAAAGTTGCAAGCAGTATTCCGACTCCATTTAGATCCACTTCTGAAGAAAGATATTGAGATGTTAGAGCGAATTCAAAGATTTTACACCAAGAAAACTTATTCCTTTCGTATACTATGAGACACGACGCAGTATTTTGAAAGCAGATTCTCTTCGTTGAGAGGGGGGGGGGGGGGGGGGGGGGGGGGGGGGGGGGGCGGGGGGGGGGGGGGGGGGGGGGGGGGGGGGGGGGGGGGGGGGGGGGGGGGACGCCTATTCAAGGATTTACTTTTGGTATATAAAATGATTTTTTTAATGGCGCCTCCACTGTTCTAAATTTATACATTTTTTCAACTTTAGTGCTTGTTCGGTCCCCTGGGGTCATTCCTTAAAGCTTGAAATGCCAAAGTACACATGTATATATGAGGGGGGATGGGGGGGACCTCCCAAATCGAGGGGCCGGGGGGGTCCCCAAAATTCGGGCAAAATTTAGTAAAAATGTCACTTTTGGGGGAAAATTTTACAAAATTTCGCAAAATTTAGGGTATTTTTGGTTGACCAGGGGGGGGGGGGGTCCCCAAAATTTGGCCGGAGAGCCCCCACCAAAATTTTGACTCCGTTACATGTATGTGCCAAAGTATCGCCTCAATACTCTTAAAAGTTTTTTCTCTTTCCGAGTAGTTCAAGTATGGAATGCGCTTCCAGATTGTCATGACAGCGCAGTCGCTAAATTTATTCAAATCAAGATTGAACTTTGTCAAACCGCTTTTACAAAGGTTTCTGAATACATTAGCTGATGCGCTTGTTTTGTTTGTTTGTTGTCTCTTGATTGATTTTTTCTGTTTTGTTTCGGCTTTGCTTTTCTATATTGTTTCGTTCAAGTTGCTTTTGTTTTTGTTTCTTTTTTTGTACTATTTTTCGCTTTCAACTGCATATGTAAATAAGTAAGGTAAGTAAAAAGTAATAAGCTAAGTAAAAGTATATATGACATAAAACGCTCTTTCACTAAACGCATTGCTGGTTCAAACTTCTGATCTTGTACTTCTGTTTAAAATTATAAAGAGTGGAGTAGTTCTTGAGTTTAATGACTTTTTTGAGTATGCTGCCGACTCTAGTACTCGTGGACATTACCTAAGGCTACGAAGCAAACGTTTTCAGTCTAATTCGGTGAAGTACTTTTTCTCTTACCGAACTGTGTAAACAAGTTTGGAATGACTTACTTGCCTGTTGAAATATTAAGTTCTGCAAATTCCACTATTTTCAAGAAAAAATTGAGCTTGGACCTTGGTATATAAATTTTGATCACTTGGTTACGGGGAAAGGGTTAGGTGGCCATAAGTGGTCTGTCTCGCTCCTTCTCTTCATGTATATTATATATATATTTTATAATATATAGTATATATATATATATATATATATATATATATATATATATATATATATATATATATATATATATATATATATATATATATATATGTATATATATATACTTTATATCATATTGTTCTGTTTGTTTCCTTATAACACGGTTTATTTTCTTGTTGAAGGGTAAATTATGTTTCTTCTTCTTCTAAAGCTCAGATTTTGCATGCTTTTGAAGCGCATTGAGTCGTTTTCAACGTTTTTAGGTGAAATAAAGGTGTTTTGTTTTCAAATCTAAAATTCACTATTTTATAGGGCTGCGAACTTGTGTATATATGTACCTGAGGCCCCACAGCAAATCTGCGTATAGTTTGGCAGCAGGGACCTCTACTAGTGTTGGGACAAAAGTTGGGGTTAGGGTTAGGGTACGTTTAATTATTTTCGGTTCGGGGTTAGGGGTTCGGGTTTGGGTTAGGGTACAAGTCAGTTCGGGGACGCAAAAAGTGAGTTTTCGGGTACCTAAATTTTCTTTGACAAAATTACAAAATTTGTATACAGTTTTTTCAAATTTCTAAAAATTAAGGACGTTTTTAGTTTTAGTACAGGTTTTTAAGATTTTTCAAATAATCTAAATTTTCTCAATTGATGCTATTACTCACAGCTGTTCTGCGCAGTTTGTATATAATGTTCTCAAACTCAAATATTTGTTTGAATTCAAGCTGAGGTTTGAATCTAAATCAGCCCTAGGCCTGAACCCTATTCAACCCTATTTGCGCGAATAATTCATGAATCATGACCGCCAGTTTTCAAAACACCTATATTTCCTACGTGTCATAATCGTTCGTTAATAGGCTGCAGCAGAAACTTTTCAGCCTGTGCCAGGTGCAGTACGCAGATTATAGCTTTGCGTAGAAATAATTTGATCAATGGATAAATGGCTCTATCGAATCCAGCTTAGGTAATGATCCATTAGCGATAGATACTCGCTGCTAGAGACGGCAGCATACTGAAAAGTTTCGCTGCAGCCTATTAACGAACTATTTATGCAGTGTAATATAGGCGTTCGAAAACTGGCGGTCATGATTCATGAATTATCGCGCAAATAGGGTTGAATCGAGCAGGGCCTAGGGCTGATTTAGATCAAACCTCAGCTTGAATTCAAACAAATATTTGAGTTTGAGAACATTATATAGCACCTGTGCAGAATAGCTGAGAGAAAAGAAGCATCAATTGAGAAAATTTCAGATTATTTAAAGTCATTAAAAACCTGTACAAGAACTAAAAACGTCCTTAATCTTTATAAATTTAAAAAGAAGTAGTATACAAATTTTGTCATTTTTGTCAGAAAATTTAGGTACCCGAACCACTTTGGTCCCGAACTTAGAGTTAGAGCCCAAACCGTCTCTAACCCAAACCGAAAAACGGACCCCGAACCGTACCCGAACTCAAAACCGAACCGCCAACACTAAGTAAGAGTCCCTGCTCCCAAAACTATACGCAGATATATATCAGCCTAAGGTATATATACACAGAGTTCGCAGCCCTATAAAATAGTGAATTTTAGTTTAAAATCAAAACATCTTATTTCGGCCTAGAAAAACATTGAAAATCAATGCGCTTCAATAGCATGCAAAACGTTTTTGAGAGAAAAGAAGAAGAAACATAATTTATTACAACGAGAATAAACCGCATCTTATAAGGAACAAAACCAAACGATATATATATATATATATATATATATATATATATATATATATATATATATATATTGTTCTGTTTGTTATTATAACACGGTTTATTTTATAAGAATGTTGAAAGTAAAGCTATTTCTTCTTCTTCTTCTAAAGCAAAGATTTGAATGATTTGAAGCGAAATGAGTCGTATTCAACGTTTTTGGAAAAATAAAGGTGTTTTGTTTCAAAACTAAAATTCACTAGATATATAGGGCTGCGAACTGTGAATATATATACCTGAGGCCCCAAAGCAGATATCCGTGTATAGTTTTGGCAGCAGGGACCTCTACTAGAGTTGTGACGAAAGTTCGGGTTCGGGTTCGGGTACGGTACGGGTTGTTCAGCGTCGTGTGAGGGTTAGGATGAAGAGAAGGAGCGAGACGGAGCAGGTTATGACACAAAAAGTCGAGTGGTGGTCCTGATTTTCTGACAAAATTACAAAATTTGTATACAACTTTTTTCAAATTTCTAAAAATTAAGGACGTTTTCGTAGTACAGGTTTAAGATTTTTCAAATAATCTAAATTTTCTCAATTGATGCTTCTTTTCTCACAGCTATTCTGCACAGGTGCTATATAATGTTCTCAAACTCAAATATTTGTTTGAATTCAAGCTGAGGTTTGAATTTAAATCAGCCCAAGGTCCTGAACCCTATTCAATCCTATTTGCGCGAAATAGTTGAAAAAAATAAAAATTTTGCAGAAAAAATCTTAAAAATAGGCAAAAGTGAGTCGTTGCCAAACTTGTTTTAGCGGTAAATAAGAAAAAAAACCAAAAAATACGCAAATTAAACAAAAGTTTTTATTAACCTTCATAATATCCCAACGAGGCATACAAATAACAAAAAAAAAGTAATTTAAACTGAGAAAATACTACACAAAAAAATAATTTAAATAAACAGAAGAAAAAAAATACGAGGGGTGGGCGTCTGGCTATTCTCTTCAGTCTATATAAGATATTCTAGCTAACCATTTGATCTGAATTTTGATTTTGAACAGACGGATAGTCTTTCAAACTAGGAATGCGTTTAGTGAAAGAGCGTTTTATGTCATACTTTTCCTTACCTTATTGCTTTTTACTTACCTTACTTATTTACATATGCAGTTGAAAGGGAAAAATAGTACAAAAAAAGAAACAAAAACAAAAGCAAGTTGAACGAAACAATACAAAAAAGCAAAGCCGAAACAAAACAGAAAAAATCAATCAAGAGACAACAAACAAACAAAACAAGCGCATAAGCTCATGTATTCAGAAACCTTTGTAAAAGCGGTTTGACAAAGTTCAACCTTGATTTGAATAAATTTAGCGACTGCGCTGTCACGACAATCTGGAAGCGCATTCCATACTTGAACTATTCGGAAAGAGAAAAAACTTTTAAGAGTATTGAGGCGATACTTTGGCACATATATACATGTAACGGAGTCAAAATTTTGGTGGGGGCTCTCCGGCCAAATTTTGGGGACCCTCCCCCCCTGGTCAACCAAAAATACCCTAAATTTTGCGAAATTTTGTAAAAATTTCCCCAAAAAGTGACATTTTTACTAAATTTTGCCCGAATTTTGGGGACCCCCCCGGCCCCTCGATTTGGGAGGTCCCCCCCATCCCCCCTCATGTGTATTTTGGCATTTCAAGCTTTAAGGAATGACCCCTGGTCACCGAACAAGCACTAAAGTTGAAAAACTCGTATAAATTTAGAACAGTGAGGCCATTAATCATTTTATATACCAAAAGTAAATCCTTGAATAGGCGTCTCAATCATACATGTAACAGCACCGAAATTTTGGGTACCCCTCCCCCCCTTGGTGGGACCCCCCTCCCCTGCGTCAACTAATTTTTGACCCCCCTCCCTCCCCAAAATGACGCAATTTTTACCTTTTTTGACCAAAAAACACCGATTTTGACAATTTTTGGCAAAAATTTCGGTAAAAATTGCTTACATTTTACGAAAAAATGCTAATTTTTTCAAATTTTGGCCAAAATTTTACTCCCACCGGGACCCTCCCCCCTCTTTCCCCCCTGGCGGGACCCCCCCTCCCTCCCCCGGGACCGAATTTTGGGGGGGGGTCTTCCCCCCCCATCCCCCCCCAACTACATGTATGGTCTCAACGAAGAGAATCTGCTTTCAAAATACTGCGTCGTGTTTCATAGTATACGAAAGGAATAAGTTTTCTTGGTGTAAAATCTTTGAATTCGCTCTAACATCTCAATATCTTTCTTCAGAAGTGGATCTAAATGGAGTCGGAATACTGCTTGCAACTTTTTAGAATCAAAACAAAGGCACGTTGACCCCGTTCATTCTGAAAAATTGGCCAAATTCACCAGAATCGTCCAATTTTTGACTAAATTCTAACTGGGCCTCAATTTAGGCTTGGGCTTACGCTTAGGGCATGGGCTTAGGCTCAGGTTTCGGTACTAAAAAATTGAAATTTTCAGGAAAAATTCCGCCAGTTTAGCCTAGAGAATCCTGCCAGCTAAGCCTGTACACTGAAAATTCCATTTTTAAGGGGTCATAGCTCAGAAAATCCAAATTTGTAGATAGGGGTTCTATTACAAAAAATGCTTCCATTAAGGTGCTCTACTCCAAAAAATAGGTCCACTATTTTAGGTCCCCCCCCAGCTGCACTTGATCCCAAACCGCACAGGGTGGGTTGCAGCCCACCCAGCCTGCCCACCCCCTCTAGATACGCCACTGCTTGGAGCCATGTCGGGTCAAAAATGGAGGGGTCCAATTTTTACTTATATATAAAAAATACCGCGTGGGTGGTGCGGGGGTCGTCGGTCCGGAGCCGGAGGGGCGGGTGAGGATGGTTCGGGTTAAATGCAGTTGGGGGCTTTCAGGAAAAATAGTGGACCTGTTTTTTTAGCTCCCTTGCGCTCTGCTAAAAAAATATAGCACGGGCTCGGGGGAAGCATTTTTGCTTCAAGAACCCCTATTTCATTTTTTGGATTTTTTGAGATATGACCCCCCGAAATCTGAACTCTCAGTGAGGGACAATTTTACAATTTAATCCGAAGCCCTCGATTTTTGCGTTCTAATCGTGTCTAAATGGTGTCAGATTATTGTTTACAACTTTTTAGAATCAAAACGAAGGCTCTTTGACCGGGTTCCAGCCAAAAAATTGGCCGAATTCGCCAGAAACGTCCAATTTTTGACCAAATTCAAACTTGGCCTTAATTTAGGATTGGGCTTAGGCTTAGGCTTAGGGCTTAGGCTTAGTATGGGGCTTAGGCTTAGGCTTAGTATCAGGCTTAGGCTTAGGTTCAGGTTTAGGCTTAGGCTCAGGCAATAAAAAATCGAAATTATATATCAGAAAAAATCCTGCCAGCTTAGCCTAGAGAATCCTGCCAACTAAGCCTAGACGATGCCTTAAAACATCATAACGCAGTCAAAACTACCCAAAAACACAGATTATAGCCAATTTTGGCTTCGAACTTTGGCCTACGTTCACGTCCAAAAACACTGAAAATGCAATTTTCAAGGGGTCATAGCTCAGAAAATCCAAATTTGTGGATAGGGGTTCTATTACAAAAAATGCTTCCCTCAAGGTGCTCTACTTCCAAAAATAGGTCCACTATTTTTCCCCCCCCCAACTGCACTTGATCCAAAAAATATATACCAACTAGACCCCTGTTGGATACCGCTTACACACATTCGCCTATAGTGACTGTATTGTAAGCTGGCAAAATTTTGTACCTGTATACTGGTACATGTACCACGTACCCAAGTTCCGGAACCGGAGTGGGTTTAGGGCCAAGTATGAGGCTTCGGGTTACAGACGTATATACATATGGTGGGCATTCTTTTAGAAAATCAAAAGTTATGCATTAGATTTTTGTTACAAAAAATGCTTCCCTTAAGCTGCTCTGCTTAAAAAAAATATGCGCACTAGTCCTCCTCCGACCTCCACAACTGCACTTGATCCGGCGCACAAGAACGACCAGCCAGTCGTCCACGTCCAGGTCCAACGCTGAAAACACTATTCTCAAGGGGTCATACCTCAGAAAATCCAAGTTTATCTATAGCAGTTCTATTACAAATATTGCTTTACTGTCGTACTAAAAAAAGTGTGTCCACTACCACACAAACCCTCTTTTTCCTAGATAAGACCGCAACTTAGCTTTGTGAAAAAAAGAATAACTCATAAAACGATGCGTCAACGATACACAGGAAAAAATTTTATTACAGATTATCTATAAAAAATACAAAAAACGACAAAAAATTACATAAAACACAAAAAAGCTACAAAAAAGTTGACAAAAAATGATAATGAAAAACCCGATTGCTCCTGTCAGATTTTTCCTGTGGATAGTTCAACATCAACTTCAATTCAACATTTTCTCATCGCTTTGAGTAGTTTAGTGATTTGTGTTTTTCTTGTTGACCTTTACAACTGAAAAACTTGACATAGTCTTCGTCCGCTGTCCATTTATGACTGCGGCCCTATGCATTCTGATATTCCTCTTCCCGGAGTCGTGCAGTGGCGTATCCAGGATTTCGCAAAGGGGGGGGCCGCGACCGGGGGGGGGGGGGTGCGGTGCAACTGTGAGCCACCGCCGATCAAAGGGGGTCTGGCGAGGACGGCAACCCTCGGACCTTTTTGTAATTGTAACCATCGATAAACTACAATAGTGAATCTGCAGCAAGCACTTAACTTTGCAGGGGTCTGGGGGCGGCAGCCCCCAGAAGTTGAAGCTTTTTTGAGATTTCAACCATCGAAATTGCATTGAAAATTGCACTTTTTACATGAAATAAAGAAATGTAGTGGATCTACAGCTAGCATTTAGCAATGCGGGGGTCTGGGGGCGGCAGCCCCCAGAAGTTTCAGCTTTTTTGAGGTTTTAACCATCGACATTGCAATGAAAACTACACTTTTTGAAGTTTTAGCTTTTTTGAGGTTTTAACCATCTACATTGCACTGACAACTGCACTTTTGACATAAAATAAACAAAAATATATAATTTTAAAATATTAAACATTATTATTTAAGCTCATGGATCAAAAAATAGGCCCAAGGGCCTATGACCTACGTTATATATAGTCGAGCGGGGAACAAAAGTCACGTCCATTTGGCGTAAAAGCCCGTTGTGTACAGCTGCGTACATAAGAGTTGGAGTGAATCTTTTTGTGCTATGGGCCAGCGTAGGCTATTTTATGGCTGCGTTCAAAAATTGGGGTTTTGCGATGATTTATCGTTGCAATATGCTTTTGCCAGGTGGCTTTTTCTGATCCGTCGTCAAGAACGACCGTTTCTGATGTGTGTTGCAATTTTAGGGTTGAAAATTGACACACGAGACGCGGATACACTTGCCGTTAGCAGATCATTATTCAAAGTTCCAAATGGTCGACTGTGGCTAATTTTATTATACAGAAACTAAACATAAATAAACAAATAAACTAAACAAATAAACAAACAAATAAACTAAACAAACAAATAAACTAAACATAAATTGGCCGAAAATTGCTAATATGTGTCGTTTTTAGCGTTAAAATAGCAATTAAATGCATTTTTAACGTTTTAAAACAAAGAAACCTCACCCCCCCTCCCCGAAATTTTTTGTGGCTACGCCACTGCAGATTGGTGTAATAATGCTTCAAAAATTAAAATTAACAAAAAGTGAAAAAATCGTAAAAAAAATACAAACAAAAAAATACAAACATGTATGCAGCAAAGCAAAAAATGGTATACTTTGTATTTAATTTTGTATTTTTTACACTATCTAACTAAACAAACATGTGAGACATTAATCAATTAGCACAGAATATGATAATAGACCTGGCATATATATAGGCATGCACAAAGAAAAAAGGAATCTGAGCCGAAAAAACATCAACAGCATGGAAAAAACTTATGTAGAGATTTTTTAATTTTGAAGGTAGAATTTGTCAATTGTGGAAGTATCAGAAACACTTGTCAGCTTTTGAAGTTTCGGAAAGGGGGGGGCTGCGACCCTCTAAGGGGGGGCTCAAATCGCTAAGGGGGGGGCTGCAGCCCACCCAGCCCCCCCCCTAAATACGCCACTGGAGTCGTGACGCTGAAAGTCACTCAGAAAAAATTACTGGCTTGAAAAATACATTGAGCGATACACACTCAGGCCCGTATTCACATACTAAGTGTAACGCTTAAACTTAGTGTTTACACTTAGTGTTAGCGCTTATAAGCGCTAAGTGTTATTCACATACTTAGTGCTTATTTAAGCGCTTAGCAAACACTAACGCTTAACTTAGCGTTTCAATTTTGTATTCACATACTTAAAATTTAGTGTTTGGCTTAAGGCCGATTCACACGGTGCGTTTTTGCCGCTGCGATTTTGACGCAAAACGCAAGACGCAGGGTGTCGCACACGAAACGCAGCGTCTGAACAAACGTTGCGTCTCGCAAACTATTTTGCTGCGTCTTTACTGCTTTAAAAATATGACAAACAAATTTGCGAATATTGTTAAAACCAACATGTCCGCAGCATCAAAACGCACTGATAAGGCAGGCCGAATTGCAGTCTGGCGTTTAAAACGCTGCGGAAAAATCCAGACGCATGTATTCCGCACTGAAATCGCTGCGTCTGTTCAAACAGTGCGTTTTGCCGCAACGGCGAAAACGCTGTGGCAAAATCGCAGTAAAATCGCAGCGTGTGAATCGGCCTTTAGAATTAAGCGCTTAAGTTTAGGGACCTCGGGAGCTCCCTAAGCGCTAAGCGCTTAGTTAGTGGATGGTGTGGGGTAGGGGTGGGGAGAGTGGGGGAGGTTCTTGGCCGCCATGGGAAGGAAGGGCATGCAATTTAGGATATATTAGTAACATTTTCCGACCAATTCGATCCATTTTGCTCGTTTAATCGCCAAAAATAAAAAAATGCACTTTGTTGTCCAAATTTGTTTTTTTACATTTTTGAGTAGAGCATCTTAATCGAAGTAATTTTTCTTCAAGAACTTCTATTTGAAAATTTATATTTTTCATGATATGCCCCCTGAAACATGCAGAGCTGATTTTGCATTTTTCAGGAATCCACCTGCTGAAAACATTTTTTACAAATGTATGGTTCGAGAAAAATATATATTATTAATAAGAAATAGTAATTTAAATAAATCTATAATCGGATTTATAAATACCAAATGGAAATGCGGATAAATAACGAATTCCGGATGCCGGATCCACATCAAGCAGGGAGCGCACTTCAAGCCAAAGCCAAAACTAAGCACAAAAGTTGCTAAACGCTAAGTTTAGTATAACACTAATTTTTAAGCGTTTATTTTGTGAATAACAGTTTAGTACAAATTAAGCGCTAACACTTAGCAAACGCTTAGCGTTAGTATGTGAATAACTCTTAGTATGTGAATACGGGCCTCAATGCATAGTCTAATTACCAAATGTGAAGCTGCTGAACCTTGTGTTTGAAATTTGATTGTGTTTGTTGTCTAGCTGTTGTGATACAATGGTTAGCATAATATTTTTTCAGTTATAGTCATGTCTGTAGGTTGGGTCACGTGACTTCATTTTTTCTCTTGTCTGGAAGATTGATAGATGTCTATCTCATAGCAGACTTTTAAACAGTCTTTTTCTAATCATTTTGATAGTATACTTTCATTTGGATTATTGTTTTTATCAGTTTATTACTGATACGGTCTTACACCTTCTGGGGTCGTCCGCAGTTTTCCGCTGCATCGGCCATCGAGTGCATAAAGTACTGTGCACAAAGTTGCCTGCTTATCCTTTAGCAAAGCTTTCTTGCTAACTTCAATTTTGCAAAAAACGAAGGTTAGACGAACAAGCACGTCTTTCGAGTAGCAAATTTTTTATCAGAGTCACTTTGTATGGTTGAGGCTCAAACACTGTAAACTACGTATAAAGTCCAAAGTAATCCTAAATAGTTTGCTGTTCCAATCGAACAGGTAGACGCCGTTTTAGTGACAGTACACGTGTAGACACGAGTTTGCATTAATATTCTGCACTTTAGTTAAACATTTCAGTTTATGACAGAATTCAAGTTCTGTAAATGTTGATTGTTTTTGCATTAAGGTGGCGCTCAGGGGAACCGACTTTGGCGTTTAATTTTTTTCATCGGCATTTTAGACCATAATGTCTTGAAGGAAAGTTGTTCAAAATGAAAATAGCTTTTATTTGATGTGCATATTGTGATAAAATTTTTTTTAATTTTTTGGACAATTTTGTAGCCGTAGCAAAAAAAATTTTGTTTCCTTATAAAATGATTACTCATATCATTGAAATATGCGGCTTTTTAGCTTTAAATTGATGTATTAAACTTGAGAATACGTTGAAGTTTTGCTGAGTTATTTAGCCGTGAAAATAGCAAATCCAAAATGAAAAACCTACAAAGCTGATAAATCTTCGAAAATGTCAATTTTTTTATTAAATTTCTTAAAAAATTGAGTATGGCTTTTTGTAACTTTTTCAACGGAAATATGCAGTCCTAGGAAAGGTCTAATTTTTGAAAAAGTGAAACGTGTGGGCAAACCTTACATTTTTGCGTATCGAAATCGACTACTTTTTTTGGACCTGGGTCCCAGCTGCCGTTTGCGATTGAGTTGAAAATTTGCACAATGAAAGAAAGAATATAAATGCAGACGTGAAAGTTTTTCGATTTTCAAATTTTGGCCCGCAGCACTTTTTGTAGTCGCTCAAACACGACTGATTTTTGAAAAATCGATTTCTTGCAAAATCAAAAATAAAAATAAAAAATCGAAGATCAATCACGTCTAGATTTTTGAGAGATCTTTCTATTGATACCAAGATCATCAAAATCGGTTGAAGTTTCGCTGAGCTAGGTCAAAAACAAAATTAGTGTGAATAGGAAATTCGACATGGTCATCAATTTTGACACATTCACATTAAAGTGCTGAACTGTATTGTAAATAGGTTTTTTTGATGTCTCTTTGATATACAATTAAAATGGTATTGCTATTTATTGCATGAGCTGAGCGCCAAACATGAGATTTGTTGCTGAGCGCTACCTTAAGGTGGCGCTCCGA